>PVKE010006638.1:0-53570 GCA_004027555.1 Craseonycteris thonglongyai | reverse complement strand
GATACAGGCAGTTTTCCAACCTCCAGCACCTCAACTCCAGTGAACACCAGTCCCTTGACATCAACCAGCAGTGGGCTTCCGACTACTTCTCTTTCTACCGCACAACCGGTTGCCACTCTGACCCCAGGTACTACCCAGGTGTCCACCTTCATTACCTCACTCCCTACCACCAAGGCAACATCCACCCCGACTTCTCCCGTTATTACTGTCACCACAGCCACAACTGAAATGACCACTTCTGCTCACTCTTCAACCCCTGCCACGTCGGTCACAACAAGTTCTTCCACTCTTTCAACTACTCAAACAGTCAGGACTGAAGCTACAAATTTGGTAACACAACCCACCCTGACATCAATGCATAGCTCTTCAAGTGTTTCTCCCACTCCCTCTGTTTCTGCATTGGTTACCTCTTCTAGTGCAATAACCACCTTCTATAGTACTATCATCTCCTCTTTAATACCCACAATATCAGCGTCCTCTTCTTTCTCTTCCACCACTAGAAGTTCAATGCTCACTACTACCACTGCTCTGTTTCCTACCTCCCCACCTTCCTTCAGTACAGAAAATACCGGTACTTCTCCTGTCACTGCCTTTTCACCTGATACGATAAGAACTTCTCCAACAGCATCTTCTGTGATGACTTCTTCTACTAAAACAACCCCCATTATTGGTATTTCCTCCACTACCCCATGTCCAGAATCCATATCTGTTACAATAGTGCCTACTTCTCCCACTACTCCATGTATAGAAATGGATCCAAATAGTAAAGTTACTTCTACACCCACCACCCCTTCATCAGTCTTTACCTCTACCACTGAGATGGCCACTACCCCTTCTAGTTCCACCAGTAGGACAACTGCATTTCCTACACATACGGACACTTCTACTTCAGTTATGGAAACTGACTCCACCAACATCATTACTGATGCTCCTATTTCTGTGAGCACTGTGACTGTCCCCATGAACACAGTTTTGACTAGCACACAGGGGCCCAGCAGTGGGACTTGGATGAGCACCCATTCTGTAACCACCACAAGTGTGGCCAGTTTCACTAGCCTTTCAGTGACCACGAAGCCTAACAGCAGCTTTCCAACTTCCATGATGACTTCAAACAAGTTGACAAGCCCCACCTCAACCACTATTAGGACTTCAGAAACACCAGTGGCCACCACTCGGACTTCCGCCACTTTGACGTCACCCAGGACAACTTTGACCACTTCTGAGATGACCACACAGTCTAGGTTGACCACCTCTCCAGGTTAGACCTCCTCCTTCCCCAGCTAAATTCCTGTGTCACCAAGGTCAGGCCCTAACCTGAACTTTCCTTTCTTCCTGTGTTGCCCAGGCACCTGTGACAATGGTGGCACCTGGACACAAGGCCACTGCCTCTGCCCCTCGGGGTTTTCTGGGGACCACTGTGAGCTCCAGGAGATCAAGTGCCAGAACGGAGGTCAATGGGATGGACAAAAGTGCCGCTGCGCCAAATCCTTCTATGGTTCCCGCTGCGAGTTTGCTGCAGAACAGGTGGAACTGGGTGAGCTGCCAGGGCCCTGCCTTCTTCACTTTCTCCTGGGAGGTGCCCCTGACTTTCCCTGGGCCCAGCTCTGTGGTTGGCCTGGAGGCACCCATGCTGTTTTGCTTAATCCCTTCATCCCTGCCTTCTCTCCCAGGCCCTCCCCAATCCCATTTTGTGCCTCCTCTCCACCTTTACTTCAGGAGGTGGCTGGGACCAGTCTTTCTGGGGCCTCCCCCAATGTGGGCTGATTTCGCTCTATTTTCTAAATGCTGCTGTAACAAGTTACCACAAACTTAGCAGCTGAAACAACATAAATTTTTATCTTACAGTTCTGTAGACTAGAAGTCCAGTGTGGGTCTTGCTGGGCTAAAGTCCAGGTTATCAGCAGGGCTGTGTTTCTTTCTGGAGAATCCATTTCTTTGTTCTTTCCAGCTTCTGGAGCCTTCCACATTCCTTGTCTCAAGGCCCCCTCTCTTCACATTCAAAGCCAGCAACACTATCTCTGTGCCTTTTTGCATACTCACACCTTTCTCTGACTGATTCTGACTTGCTGCTTTCCTCTTCCACTGTTAGGGACTGTGTGATTATATTGGGTCAACTTGTTCATTTTCCCATATTAAAGTCAGTTGATTAACCATGGTAATTACATCTGTAATTTTGGTTCCTTCTTGCCATGTAACATACCATATTCACAGATTCTGAGAACTAGGACATAGGCATCGTTGGGGGCCATTATTCTGGCTTCTATTGGTACAAACAAGGGGGGAGACACAGGCCTGACTTCTGCGCACCCAGATGCCATCATTTCCTTCATCTTAGGACAACTCATTCCTGAATTCCCACCTCCCCGTTCTGTCATTCAGCCAGTCCTCAGGGTACCTGGAGAGGGGCACAGGAGGAGCCTCTGGGTTGGGGGGGTGGCGGGGCTATCAGACAGGAGTGGACAGTTAAGTGATCTGAACACGGCATGCTGTGTGCAGACACTGTGGATGCTGAGGTGGGTATGGAGGTGTCTGTACAACAGAATTTCTCCGCGGAGCTCAATGACAACACTTCTAAAGTCTACATGGATTTCAGCAACACCTTCCGCAATCAGGTGAGGGGTAAGGGAGGGGACTTAAGGAAAGGACTCTCCTCCCCTGACACTGAGCTTGGGACCTTGGGTGCCCTCAGGTCTGGGGGTTCAGACATGAGCCCGGGGATCTTTGGCATTCTAGATGAAGGAGGTTTACAAAGATGTGCCGGCGTTCAAGGATGTGGAGATCCTGTCCCTGAGGTAGGAGACCCCTCTGGGTCCATGGAGGTAATGTTAGGTGGGGGAAATGTGGTGGAGAAAGGCTGGAGAAGCCATCCCTAGCTTTGGGAATCATTAGATTTCATAAAGAGAAGGGAGGAGGGAGTATGCAAGGGAATCACTCCATGGGGGACTTTTGTGATCACTTTTGGGGTCATCTCTGTACGAGAAATGCAACCCCTCCTTTTACAGCACACTGGAAGGAGAGAGACTGCATGGGACATGCAGTAAAGTGGTGTGTGCGGGCTGGTGGGAAGCCTGGTGTCTGAACTGCAGTTGGTCTCTCTCTGGCTGGCACCGGCTCTGCTGGGTGGGTGAGCATGAGTGAGGCAGAGAGCTCAGGATGGCCTGGTTTGGTCATGGCAATGCAAGAGGACCGCAATCATTTCTCGTCCCACCTCAGGGATGCTGGCAGCCTCCTTGGGACATAGTGTGTCTGGAATCCCAACTCATTGCCTCTGCCCCCTTTCCCCCCAACACCCGTGCACTGTGGTTGGTCCTGGAGATGTCCGTCCTACTAAGAATCTATGTGCCCCAGGCCGGGGCACTTTTGAAAGACCCTCTGATCCCTTTGGCCCCCTCAGGAATGGAAGCATCGTGGTGGACTATTTGGTGCTGCTGGCATTGTCCTTCAGTGACCAGCTGGAGAATGAGTACGAGAAGGTGAAGAATACCCTGAAGGAGGGGCTCCAGAATGTCAGCCAGGACCAGGACAGCTGCCAGAATAGCCAGTGTGAGTGGCGGCTGGGGCTCTCAGGCTGCAGGGAGGGGCAGGGTCACAGCCTCTATCCCAGCCTGCGCGAGCTCAGCCAGGGGCCTCCTGGGCTCAGGTGCCAGCCTGTGGTACCTCCAGCAGGTTGGAAGAAGGGACACAGGTCCACAGACAACTGAGTCAAGGATGGGGCTAAGGAGGGGCTAGCCAGAACCTGAGTGCTGGAAAAGAGATCCCCCCCAACAGTTCTCAAGGTTTCCAGGATGATCGAGGACCCCTGATTATTCAGGGGAGAGGAGGGAGGCCAAAGGGGCCTTCCCTTGCAGCTCGTCCACACCTCCCCCATACTGACCGAGAGCTTGCTGCCCTCCCTGTGCTTTGCCCTGCTTCCCTGGCCCTGACCCCTGACCCCTTGACACACAACCTTCCATTTCACCTGTGCCTGTTGTTTCCCCAGCCCTGTGTTTTAAGCCTAACTCCACTAAGGTGAACAACAACACCAGGACAGAGCTGAGTCTGGAAGGTGAGGGGATGGTAAAGGGCTGAGTGGCCCCAGGAGGTTATGACCCCTCCCACCAGGGACATCTGCCCGTTGAAATTCCCTGGGGACGAGGGGGAGGCAAGTGATGTGGTCCAGTAGGGCTGCTCTTCCTGGGGCAGCAGGGAGGGTGAGGAGTGGGTGAGAGTCCTGGGGGCCCACCCTGCTCTCATCTAATCCCAAGGTCTACCTCACAACACCCCACCCTCGGAAATGTAGTCCTCCCCATCCATTTGTAGAGTCATTAGAACCAGGCCCCTGAGTAGAGTGGATGAGGTCCCTGTCTCTCTGCACCCTTCCTACCCTCTCCCCAGCCATCTGTCGCCGCGCGGCTGCCAAGGGCTATGAGAATTTCTACTTCCCGTTGGTGGAGGAGAACCAGCTCCGCTGCGTCACCAAATGTACCCCGGGAGTGAAGGACGCCATCAACTGTAACCAGGGACAGTGTCTTCTGGAGAGGAGCGGTCCTGCTTGCCGGTGAGGCTCCGCCCACACGCGGGAGCCCCGCCCACAGCCCGCGGGCCTGCCAGCCGGCCCCGCCCCTCGACGCCCCACTCACTCGCCTTGAGGTGGACGCCCCCCGGAGGTCCTGAGGGTCTGTGACCTGTGTGTGCTCTTCTCCAGCTGCTTTTCCACGAACACTCACTGGTTCTCTGGGCCGCGCTGCGAGGTGGCCGTCGCCTGGAAGGCGCTGGTCGGGGGCCTAGCGGGCGCCGCTGCCGGGCTGCTGCTGGTGGCGCTCGGCGTCGTCTTCGTGCGCTCCCGGAGGAGGCGTGGCCAAAGCGGAGGCGGGTGAGCGCTCTGCGGGCAGGGGTGCGGGCGGCGGAGGGGTCCCGGCGGGGCGGCCCTGCCCTGACCGCGGGGCGCCTCAACCCAGGTCCAGGGACGACGACGACAGGAAGTGGTTCCAGATGTGGGATGAGAACACCGTAGGGACCTTTACAAACGTGGGCTTCCAGGACGACAGAACAGGTAAGTCCTGCCTTCTGAGGAAGAGGGGCAGGGTGCCCTGAGAATTACTGCGGCCTGGGCAGGACCCCACGACCTCCATTGCCCGGGGACAGGCATGTACCTCATGCCAGGGAGCTCACATCGCCTCATGCCCGCCTCATGCCCGCCTCATGCCCGAGGAAGGACAGTGTCCTGCACAGGCCAACTCCACAGGGCAGGCACAGGACAGGGGAGCCCCCCAAGCCCCGCCTAACCCACGTTTCCTTCCCTCCCCACTTTTCTATCTCTTGGTCTTTTCTCATTATCTAGTCGAGGAAAACTTCCATGTGGCTTTGGAGACCGTGGACACCAATATGAGGGTGAGGGCCCAAAGGGCGGGGTGGATGGTAAGGAACTCTCCCGGTCCAGCTCTCCCTGCCCTCTCCCTGCTGCACCCCAAGGGCAGGGGACTGAGCTAGGACAGGAAGGTAGTGACCTCCCTGCCAGTCTGAGCAGGGTGACTCCCACTTCTCACTTCCTCTCTCACATACTCTTGTGGCAGGTACACACCCAGAGACCTGAAGTGGACTTGTCCTCTCTGTGAGCGCTGCACTAGCCCCCCTGCCCTGCCTGGGACAGCGGGGCTGAACCATCTACACAGTGCATTTCAAGAGATGGCCCAGGTCTCATGCAGCTCAGCCTCCTGGTTTCCTTGGGCAAAACCAGACTGTCCTCTGACCCGTGTCCTTGCAACTTGGGTGAAGACCACCTAGAGACCCAGTTCAGATCCAGGGTCTTCCATTCTGGGACCTTGGGCAAGTCAGAAACTTCTCCGATCCTGTGGAATAAGTATAACTTGTTCTGACATCTTGTACAATTGTGAAAACCAGAAGTGCTCGGTCAGTTCTCTGTTCCAGTGTACCTTCCTGTGTCAATCGTCATGGTCAGATGGCCTCTCTCAGATGCCCAACCCCCACACGCTTCGCTGGGTCTCAGGCCTTAGTCTCTACTTTCCTGTGCACATCCCTTTGCCTGTTCCTCACCGTACATCTAGAGCTAGCCTGCAGCCCATCCCAGCCTCCTACTCTCTCCTTATAAAGGGTGTCCCAAAATGCACGCAAGATCTGAATTTTGCATCATCTGTGCGGTAAAGTGTTGCCAATGAAAAAAAAAAGACAGCATGACAGCTGACAGACAGTTCAGGGTTATTAAAATGGAGGGCTACATGAAAGAACAATGCGTTTTCATTGTTGAGCAATGAAAATTTACAATTTTTAATTATAAACCTGTGTTTTCTATCAAAATTACTTCTTGCGTGAATTTTGGGACACCCTTTATAACCCCCTGCCATACTCCTTGCTCCCATTCCTTACATTGCCTCCTGCTCTGAACCCACTGAAATCACTCCTCCCCTTCATCCCAGCCCCCAGCCCTGATCTCCCTGTGTCCATATTCTCCCCGTCCCCATCCTTGTTCTCTCAGCCCCAAGTCCATACTCCCACTCCAGTGCTCCAGTACCCCAGTACTTCTGTCCCCACCCCCTCTTCCTAGCCAGGTCCAGATGCCTTCTGCACTTTAGAACCCCAGCTGTGTCCCCAGGCCCTGGTCCTCTGTTCTGATGCTCCATCCCTTCCTCTCATCCCCATAGGCCCTGGATCCCTGTGAGTGGGTGGTGACGTGTGGGGCCCTGAGGTGGAAAAGCTCCCTCAGCTTCCTCCTCCTCATTCCCCTCGCTCTTCCTCCCCTCCCTTTCTGCCTCACCCCACTTCCAGTCCCTTCCCTGCTCCTCCCCCCTGCCCTCTTCCTGCTCTCACCCCTGTCCCTGTAGTAGCCTCCTTGGCAGGAAGGTCTCTTTGGGGAACTGTCAATCTCCAATTCTGCCATGTAAATACAATGTAACATGTATTGTAAAAGACGCTGCTCTGTGTCTTTCTTCTCACTTTCTGGTGCCTCTACTTCGTTGGAGAACAGGGACATCTGGAGGAGATATTATAGGAGAGCCGGGGAACGCCAGGAAGGAGGGGGTCTGTGGGCGGCTCTCAGGGGCCTTGACTGTCCTTGTAGGGAACATAGAGATTGGGGGGCATTTTCTGAGGGAGTGGGTGGGGGGAAGGGAGCCTCTCCAGCAGCAGCAGGTGGGAGCCCATTGGGTTTATGTGTCCCCTTCTCTTCTTGTCATCAGGATCTTAGGGCTGGGTCAGCTGCCATTTGTGCTGATGGACAAGCTGGGTGTCCCCAAAGATCCTGAGCCTTCCCAAGTCTGGGTGGCAGACATCCTCACACCAGGGCTTGTCATGCATGCCTTTCTGTTTTCACTGCTGTGGGCAGCCAGGCCTGCTGAGGAGCTGAGGGTGGTTGGGGCTGACAGGGTGAGGTTCTTTGGATTGGGGGTTTGGGAAAGGCCCCTGGAACCTATGTCCAGGACAGGAGAGGGACCAGCAGTGGCCAAGGGTGGAGACCAGGATCATAAAGCCTCAGGTGTGAGTGCAGCCCCACCCAGGAGAGGGGTGGTGGTGGGAGGCCCTGGGGAAGGGGTGCACTTGAAAGGGGCCCGCTTGAGGTACATGATGGGGAAGGAAGGGCCTCCTGGGGGGTGGGGGGAAGGGTCCTTCGCTTGCCCTGGCCTGTTGCTGGCAGCTCCTTCCAGGGTTTATCACCCTCGCCCTCCATAGTCACCCTCTGCCTGACATGTCTCAACCACCAAACACTTACACCTCTGGCTTCCTGTCCCTCTTGGCCCTGCCCCACCTTTGACTCTGGCTTCCTGGAAAGACCCTGGCTCTGGGAGGTCAGGTCATCAGGAGTATAGGGGAGGAGGGTTGACAGGCCGCCCTTTGCAGAACTCCCTGTGACACTATGTGCCACCGTGCAGCCCCATCACTACACCCCCACCCTGGGCGAGGTGCTACCCTTCCCCAAGGCATAGGTTCCAGGGTCCTTTTTAGAGCTGCTTTCCCCGGGGAGGCACCCATTTCTTGGTCCCTCCTGACCGGGAAAAATCCTGCTGCCTGGGCCTCTCCAGGAGATACTGGTGACCTGGATCCTGCCGCTGCTCTATGGCTCCAGCAACCGCCACTGCCACTCCGACACCCAGTAAGTGAGACCTGCCTGGCACTCCCTGGTAGTCCTGGCATGTGCTGGCCTCAGGCAGGGATGCAGGTGGCTGGCCCCCTTCTTCCCTCCCTCCCTTTGCAGGGGAGAAGTCTGCCTCAGGGCTGGACACCAGCTCCAACCTCATCCTGCCTTCGGGGGTGCTAAAATGGTCACTTCCCCCCAGAGACCTGTGGCTATAAGAAAAGGGGAAGGACCTATGGTTGTGCATTTGATGGCCAGCACCAGGCCCCTGGTAGGGGCTGAGTGAGGGCTGAAATCTCTGCTTTCCAGGTTCCCCTGGAAGAGGGAAAAGAGGAACTTTTTTTTTTTTTTTTTTTTTTAGCTAGACAGTGGTCTCTGCCTGCCCTCATCCTGGGGGCTGCATTTGCCCAGAGGCCAGGCCTTTTAGGCCTTACAGAGACATTCATGGTACAGTCTGCCAGCTCTGACTCAATAGGGAAGGGGTCTGGTGGCTTCCCTGCTTGTTTGAAAAGAGCCTCAGGGACCCTTGGGAAAGCCCCTCTAATTAGAAATGGCTGAAAGAAGACAGGCTCTGGGGTCCTTAGGGCTTTGTCATGGCCATTTGTCTAGGAACCACTGGTTACAAGCTGATTTCCAATGGGTTTGCTCATGCAGAACAGACTTTGGTTCCCCCAAGACGCGGAAGAGCTGCAGGGAAGGGGTGGGCAGGGCAGGTGCTGGGGTAAGGGGCAGTGAGGGGAGCGCGCCCATGGAGGAAGAGGCAGCTCTTGAGTTGAAGGACCTGCAGGGTGTGTGCGGAGGGCTGGAGAGTGGGCATCTCAGGTGCTGTGCAGGGAAGTCACAAGATAACCTATGAGGGAGTGTAGGCCCTTAGAGCCCACGTCACGCCGTTACGCCATGCCTCTTTCTCAGACACGTTGGGGGCAGTGGCACAGGCCAGGAGGAGCTGAAGGGAGGGGGCAAGCGCTGTGGGTGTGAAGTGCATGGATTCAGGGACATGAAAATACATTAATTACAGGTATATAGCTTTACGGTAATAAACAGAATAGGAAGGTATGGGGGCGTGAGGGAGGGGGTCTACCTTAGGGAGAGGTCCTCCCTGTTTCCACTCCTGGGCAGACTCTGGGCCACTCTCTGGCCGCATATCTGAGGAGAGGGAAGGTGGTGGTGGTGGTGATGATGATGATGATGATGAAGAAGAATAAAGGCCCAGCAGTCAGCAGGTGCATTGCCTATGCATCCAGTTATATGTTCACCACCCACACAAGTAACGACCCCTGTTGCTAAGGCATTTACACAGGTGAATCCATTAGCATGTGAAAGAGTCAAAAAGCATCGATGTATTGTAAGTGCAGAGAGCCATAGGGGCAGGGAAATGAGGCAAGTAAGGTCATTCCAGAGGACTCCAGAAGGTTTGGTGATAACTGGAAGTTCCCTGCCCCTCAAATCCCCCCCCCCCCTTAGAGGGCTCTACTACTTACAAAGCTGTGTTTCAGAGCATGTAGCTCATAAGACTCTCACAAGGAAGATTGTGTAAGGAAGTGAAGGCAGACAGGAAATTGAAGCTCAGAGAAGGTGAGTGACCTACCTAGGGCCACACAGCAAATAATTAACACGACCTCCCCATTTAACAGTAGGTTTGTGCTGCCCCATCCCCACACTGGAGGACCTCAGCCCTCAGCCCTCTGCAAACCCCTCACCCCTGTGAACTCCTCACCCCTTGCATGTATTCTGGGTTCTCAGGGAGGGGTTCAGATGTTGGGGCAGAGACCACCAGTGGCTTTGTTTCTAATCTACACCTTTCTCTGGGTACTCCAGTTCACCCTGAGGACTGATGAGGTTTTGGACAAGTAAACAGAGAAAGAATGCCGGTCTGAGAAGGCAGGAAAAACACACATGTGGCTGTGCAGGGGAACCAAGGTGTCCAAGTGCCAAGAAGGCAAGGGGACATACACCGGGTGGGTTTGAGGTTCAGTAGGAGAAATGCGGTGGTGAGGAGGCATCCTTGAGTGACAGGAGTATTAAAGCCAAGTGGAGGCTTTTAGACACCAGAGGACCTCCAGGTCTGAGGAGAGGCACCGAGAGCCATCCTGGCACGAGGCCATGAGAGTCCACCTGGGGACCCAACTCTCCTGGAAGCGGAGAGGAATGTTCCATTTGATGATGGGCTATGGGGCATGGAGACAGATGGTCCTAAATCCTGTGTGACTGGGATGGCAGGGGCCTCTTTTTGGTGGTTGACAATGGCCTCCAGGTGGGCCTGTTAAGTTTGGGGTGACCATGGAGTTTCTGGGTAGAACTGTCCTGAGATCTAGGACTCAGTGGGGAGCATGGGAATAGAATGCTACGTTCTCCATAAGCTACAGGGGCCACAAAGTTCAGAAATGCCCGGATCAACATGAGGATTGGATTGGAGCCTGTGTCCTGTTTTGTGTACATGAGGTTCCAAAGTGCTCCTAGTAGGGACGGAGAGGAGAGCTTCTCAGAATGGCACTGGGGACAGGGACTGTCCTGGAGGGGCTGGGGCAGGAACTGGAAGGGGTTGGAGCGCTGTAGCCTAGAAAGGTGAAGCTGGAAGTAGAACTGATGAACAAGTTACAAAATCAGGAAAAGTGTGGTAAAGGTGAGAACAAATTTGTTCACAATAGACAAAAGAGCAACCTTTGAAACTTGTGTGATGTAAATTTAGAGCAGTTAAAAGGAAGTGCTGTTTTATATGGGGAGTAATAAAGTTACTCCTTCAGCAAACACCGGAGGCCTGGCCAGGTGCCCAGTGCTCTGGTTGAGGCAGGATGAATAAATTATTATTGTTGAGGTTTTTATTTATTTATTTATTTATTTATTTATTTATTTAATTTTTAAAGATTTATTTTTATTATTTTTGACAGAGAGAGAGAGAGAGAGAAGGGGGAGGGCCCAAAGCAGTCTCCATGGTTGCACATCATTGATTTTTCTACATAGTTTTATTCCACAGGTGGGAGTGGGGCTGCACAGGGCAGGAACTGGGCAGGGGTCTCACCCCAGTGAGAACCGAACTGGGGGCACTCCCCAGTTCAGCATATGGGTCCGCACGGGCGGGGCCGACATTTGATCCTCAGTCCCTGGGGCTGCAAAGTGAGCGCTTAACCCACTGGGCCATCCCGGCTTCCCCTGTTGAGGTTTTTAGATAAGAACATGGGAATGATACAGAAAGAATCACAATCCATGCGAGAGGGCCGCAGGATGACCAGGAAGTATGGCCATGGGCCTCCAAGTCTGCTCCTGCCTCGGCTTATCACAGTCTGCAGGGAGAGGTGACACTAGCCTAGATGATATCTATGATCTCATTTAAATTTCCTCAAAACGTAGGAGGAAGAGCTGTTACTGATTTTTGTTTTTGAATGGGGAAATTGAGGCTCAGGGATGTTAAATCACTTGTTCAGGGTTACCCATCTACTATCAAGTGGAAGAGCCAGGATTTAAGACCAAGTTGCCTGGCTCCAGAGCCCACATTCTTTACCACTTGTTATACCCGGGAATGCCCATGTGAGTTAGTTTCCTAGGACTGCTGCAACAGGTTCCCACAACCTTGGTGACTTCAAACAGCAGAAATTTATTCTCTCACAGTTTTGGAGGCCAGAAGTCTGAAATAAGGTAGCAGCAAGGCCCACTCCCTCCATCTAGGGGAGACGCCTTCCTTGCCTCCTCCAGCTTCTAGTGGCTCCTGGCATTCTTTGGCTGTAGTGGCTTAACTCCAATCTCTGCCTCTGTCTTCACATGGCCTTTTCTGTGTGTGTCAAATCCCTGTCTTCTTGCTTTTATAAGGACATCAGTAGATTTAGAGCCCACCCTAAATCCAGGATGATCTGCTCTTGAGACAAACAAAAGGAAGAAAATCTCGCTTAACCTTACCACTCCACTAAACAGTTAACATTTTGGTCTATTTCTGAATATGTACCTTATTTTGCCTTGTATAATGCACTCCCATGTATAATGCACACCTACATTTTTGGCCCAAACATTTATATAAATATGGAATTAGTACTACCTATGTATAATGTGCATCCTTATTTTTCACAAATTTGAGCAAAAAAGTGCACATGATACATGACAAAATATAGTGTTTAGATTTATTCTATGGGCTGTTTATATTTTAATAGCTGATCAATAGCTTCCATTCTTTGGACTGCCATAGTCATCTAACCAGTGTCCTGTTCTCAGATTCTTGGACATGTTCACCCTACTTTTTTGCTATAACAAATAATGGCGTAATAAACATTCTTTTATAACATTTTTTATCTGCATCAGATTATTTTAGGATCAGTAACTAGAAGTGGAGGAATTAAAATGGTATGACTCTGTCTATGGACCCTGATACATAGTTTCATCCTTTAGAAATACGATACCAAGTTAATATCCATCAGCATCACACGAGAGTGCGCCAACCAACACCAGCTATTCTTATAACCTAACATCACTGAAGGGGTACAATTTGACAGGTAAACGTAAGTGGTATCTCTTTGTTTCGATTTTGCTGCTTACTGGTGAAGTTGATTTTCCATCCTCTTCTCACAGGCGTGCTGCGCTTTGAGTTTTTTCTTGGGAAAATATCTGTGTCTTTGCTCGACTTCCTAGGGAAGCATCCCTGACGCTGGAGGTGGGCGTTGGGAAGGAGAGCCTCACCGGCTCTGCCACAGCCTTTGAGGATGCCGCTGTCATCAGAACCTTGGACTGGGAGAGGACCAAAGTTTCTCACCCGGGACACTGTTCAGGACAGTGTTTCTTTGTCCCTCCCAGGAATGAGTGGACACCTTGGGTACAGAAGGGGTTGCCTGCCTGGAGGGTGGGAGCTGAAGCAGAGCCTTGAGCTTGGGCTTCCACTTAGTGTCAGGGACGAATAGCAGAGGTGAGGAGAAGGATGAGTAGGAGGTGGTGGTGTCTTGGGACCTGAAGGAAATGAGAGATTCCAGAGAAGGAAGAGCAGCTCGGCAAGATGGACAGGGACTTGGGCCCTCAGAGCTCGTGGGTGTGACCTGGAGGCAGCTGTCCTAGAGATGTGGATGATTAAGGGCTGCCTGGCAACAAAATGAAGTAAGTGCTATGAAATCCAGGAGTAAAGACAAAAGAGAGCAGTGTCCAGAGTTGATCCCAATGAGTGTCCTGGCCTTCGTGGGGGCCCCAGGTGGCCCACTACGTTGCTGCCATGGCCTCATTGACCTCCTGCCTCTGCTCTTTCTTCTCTTTAGGTCCAGGCTCCACTTCTAAGCCATGGTTAGGGTCAGGGTGTTTTGCTAGACATTCTTAACTGCTGCTCAGTCAGGTACAGCGCACTGGCTTCACACACCCCCACCAGCCTTCCCTTTGCTCCCCTCAGTATCCAGCTGCACCCCAGGCACGGACTCGGGGCCTCTACATGTGCTGTTTCTTCCACTTGAAAACTTTCCCTTTCTCTTCTCTCCTCTCCGAACCCTTTCCTTGTTCTAAAAGAAAAAGCCACCTTTAGATTGTGCTTGAATACGAACTTACCAGCTGGCTGAACTGGGAAAGTATTTAACTCTCAGAACCTCAGTTCATGTGTAAAACAGGATTGCATTAACTAAGAGAAAGCATCTGGCAGAATCTCCTATATTTGTTGGTCATCTGCTTCAGACGTTCTCACTGAGCACCTGATCGGGCTCAGGCTGCATGGGGCAAGAATGTTCTCTCCTTTCAGACACTCTCTGTTCTCAGAGCGGTGAAGGCATTCCATGGGCAATCACATCTACAATCACTGAATTATAGCTGTGATGGGGCAAGTACAGGGATCAGATAGGTGGGCAATGAGTTCCACCTATCCCCACCCCTACTCATTCTCTGTGATTCAGTTAGGGACATGATCATAAACTGCCTTTACATGCCTTTTCATTGACTGATAGTCTACTTTTATAACTTAAAAGTCGGATAAAATTTATAATGCCTAAATCCATAAAACTCCCTTTTAAAGAAGAAGGGAAGATAAAATCTCAGCTATTACTTTATTGTTTTTTTTAAAGATTTATTTTTATTGTTTTTGACAGAGAGAGAGAGAGAGAGAGAGAGAGACAGAGAGAAGGGGGAGGGCCCAGAACAGTCTCCATAGTTGCACATTATTGGTTTTTCCACATAGTTTCACTCCACAGGTGGGCACGGGGCTGCACAGGGCAGGAACTGGGCCAGGATCTCACCCCAGTGAGAAATGAACTGGGGGCACTCCCCAGTTCAGCATATGGGTCCTCACGGGCCGGGGCCGGGATTCGATCCTCAGTCCCCAGGGCTGCAAAGTGAGCTCTTATCCCATTGAGTCATCCTGGCTTCCCATTACTTTATTTTTAAAGCTTTCCTGGACAAGAATGGCAAAGGGGCTATTCCCTCCCTCCTCCAGCCCCATTGACTCACACTCTCCCTTCACTTGGGTCTCATCTACAACCCCCCCCCAATTGCATTATGGGCTGGGAGCCCATCAAGAGGTGGGGGCTTGTTTGTCTTTGATCTTCAGGGCTGGCATTACAAGCAACTGTTGTTGGATGAAAGCCTGCCAGGCGGGCTGCAGAGCAGAGAAGTGGTTTTCCGGTGGGCGCATGAAGGCAGGGAGGCTGTAGCCTGTGGTTGCCTTTGGGTGAGATACAGAGGGGACTTCCAAGGCAAGTGGAGGAGGTGCTCTCAGAGGTCAGGAGGGCAGAGTGGCCCTTCACTCAAGGGAGGGACAAGGACAAGCAGGAAGAGAAGGCAGCTCAGGTCCTACTGCCTGGCTTGGGCTTACTCTGAGCCCTGCCAACCTTTGCTTTGGGTTGACCAGAGCTCCCAAGTGCATTTTCTCCCTGATCCTCCTCATATTGCTCAAGGACGTCCCCATCTCCATCCTTGGCAGCCCTCCTAGCTCAGCTCCCCCACTTCCTCCATGCTGAATTAGACCAAACCCAACTCGGAGGCAAGAAGTTTGAGCAAAAGAAAGATATCTACTGGCTTACAAACAACCAAGCAATCTTTTCCTTTTTTTTTTCATTAATCTGAACTGCATTAAGCGACCGACCATTTGTTGGTGCTCTTCCACTAATGTTTTGGTGGTGGTCTGCAAAGCCAGAGATCCAGAACTGTTCATGTGGATGCCATGTCTTGAGCAATTGTTTACTCTGCCTACCTTGGCCTCCAGTCCCAGTTCAGGTCCCGGCCTCGCCCTGTGGACCCCATGAGAATGGGGTATCTAGGATGGTGGAGAGTGCTCCTGCTCCGAAGGTCTCCATGCTTTCCTTTGCCAGTGGCCAAGTTCACCATCCTGAGAGGTGAGAAAGATGTAGGGCATCTTTGGAGAGGAGTGGAGGGCTGACAGGAGGGACAAGTGGCCACATGCCCTGCCCTCATAAGAAAGTTCCCTATAAACCATCCTGTAGAATTTCTAATAACCCCTAGGTTTATGGCATTATTGTCACAAAGATTATTGCCATGCTGGGTCTTATTCATTTCGTTGGTGGAGTGAAGAGAAGCCAGGGATTATAGTCCCTTCTTACATAGGAGAGAGAGTTCTGCATGTGCAGTCACATGTTCTTAGAGGCACAGAGAAGACCGAAGAAGTCCTCCAGTCCCAGGGTGCAGGCCCAGCACTCTCATGTTAGACAACTGTAGCCCATTGTCCCAGGATGGAGGAGGATCTCACCTGGACAGGTTGTGAGGGCCATAGGATGGCCAGGTAGAGGTGGGCGTCTTCCAGGGAGAGTGGCTAGCCCTTCTATAAATGTGTCTGGAGACAACGGACAGGGAATGAATTATGTGTGGTAATGGACCTTAGCCCTCCTACTCCTCCTTGGTGGGAACTGCTAGGATAGAGAAGAGTCTCAGATGTAAAGGAGGATGGGGAAGAGAGACTTGTCAGACTAAGTATCAGGCAGATGATGGAAGGTGAGTGGGTGGTCTGCAAATGACAAAACGTGAGGAGCAAAAGGAATGTGTGTGGGGCGTTAATGTGAGTATAACTATCTGTTTAAATTTATGCCAGGGTGCCCAAGTAAATGAACATGTCTAGTGTGATTGGGGAGGAATGTGCAGGCAACACTGGGCAGAAATGCATACATATATACATACATACAGTCTGACAATTAAGTTCATGAACTTGCTACCGTGTGCTTATGTTGGTAGCACTGTACAAACAATTTGGCAAGGTTTTATAATCTTGGTATATCAGTGTCTCACAGCTATGTTTGTGTCACTGTGTGGCAGTGTCTTGCTGAATAGAGTTCAGTATTATTGTGATTTTGTGTGCCGTTGTGAGAGAGCCAGAGCCTGAATTAGAGCAATTAACAAACATTAAATTTCTTTTTTCTTTAAAGATCTATTTTATTGTTTTGACAGAGAGGGAGAGAAAGAAAGAGAAAGAGAGAAGGGAGAGGTCCCAGAGCAGTCTCCATAGTACATCATTAGTTTTCAACATAGTTCATTCCAAACAGGTGGGTGCGGGGCCTCATACGATGGGAACTGGGTCGCGGGCCTCCTGCATGGGAAGCTTGCCCCGGGTGGGAGCCGAACTGGGGGCCTCCCATGTGGGAGGTTCACCCAAGTTCAGCATATGGGTCCATATGGGCCGGGGCAGGACTCAATCCTCTGACCCTAGGGCTGCAAGGCAAGCGCTCAACCCACTGAGCCATCCTGGCATCCCAAAACATTAAATTTCTTATTAAACTTGGCAAGAGTGGAAGTGAAATCAGAGACATGTTAGCCCAAGTTGATGGGGATGTTGCCATGAAGAAAACAGCAGTGTACAAATGGATTAAGCGTTTTTCTGAGGGGAGAGAACACGTCACTGGTGAAGAGAGGTCAGGGTGGTCAGTAATGAGCAGAACTGATGAAAACACTGCAAAAATGAATTGGATTGTGTGGCAAAATTATCAGCTGACTGTGAGAAGCATAGTTGACCAAGTATAAACATCAATAGAGAAACAGGAAAATCTTAACTGAAAATCCTGGCATGAGAAAGGTGTGTGCAGAAATAGTCCTGAAGGAACTCACCAATGAACAAAAACAGTCAAAGTTTGCCAAAACATTTAGGAGAGGCAAAATGATGTTTTGGGCCGTGTTATCACTGGTGATGAAACATGGGTGTACAATATAACCCTGAAACAAAGCATCAAAGTGCACAATGGAAGTCAGCCAATTTCCACATTCAAAAAAGTTCTGTCAGTCCCAATCAAGAGTCAAAACAATGTTGCTAACCATTTTTTATATCAGAGGGATCATTTATTGTGAATTGGTACCAACTGGACAGTCAACCAAGTTGACTATTTGGAAGTGCTGAAAAGACTGTTTGAAAAGGTTAGACGAAAATGACCTGAACTTTTTGCCAACAACTCACGGCTCTTGCATCATGACAATGCACCAGCTCACATGGCACTGTCTGTGAGGGAGTTTTTAGCCAGTAAACAAATAACTGTACTGGAACATCCTCCCTACTCACCTGATCTGGCCCCCAATGATTATTTCTTTACTTAAAGATAAAGTAAATATTGAACGGAAGACATTTTGATGACATTCAGGACATCAAGGGTAATAAGACAATGGCTCTTATGGCCATTCCAGAAAAAGAGTTCCAAAATAGCTTTGAAAGGTGGTCTAGGTGCTGGCATTGGGGCATAGCTTCCCAAGGGGAGAACTTCAAAGGTGAACATAGTGATATTCAGCAATGAGGCATGTAGCACTTTGTCTAGGATGAGTTTTCGAACTTAATTGTCAAGACTTGTATGCCTATGACAGTGCAGTGCATTGGTCCATGAGGATTTTTGTTTTCCCTGCTGAGACAACATAGATGATAAATACATGACCAGAACTTGAAGTGGGTACAACACTTCCATCATTTGTGGGTAGACAAGATTCCAGGGCAAAGGTTTGATTTGGACAAATCAGGCATGGTTGTGAAGACAGAGGCTAATCCAGAGAGTTGTAGCACTGTGTCCAGTAGTCAGAAAACATGTTGAGATTTGAGGGAGAACTTGTATTGTAGGAAGAGACTGTATTTCGATGACTCTGAGATAATTGTGGAACAGAGGATTCCACATTTACTTTACATCCACCAGAAGATGTAAAGAAGTTACCAGAATTGATGTGGACACATTCTCAATAAGGGTGGCTGAAGATAACTCTGTGAGTTGAAAAGAATCCGGGATGATACTGTGGTCAGTGAATGCGTCATTGACTTTACCAGCAGTCTGTCCCAACCTGGCTGGGAGATAGCTGGTCAGCCCATGGTACTGAAACAGGGCTTTACTTTTCAGGGGTATAAGAAGTGTCTGAGGAACCTGTAGATTTGGACAGTTCCCCAGTGGTGATCTAGACTTTGGTCTCTTCTGTAGAATATTACAGTTTGTCTAGAGGATAAGGTGTTACTAGGTAATTGTGGTGGGTGGGGGTTGATTGTGATTGATGACTTGTATTGCTAGTAGTATGGCTATAGATTTTGACAAATCTCTATGGTTGTGTAATAATAAACACACACACATGCACACACACTCACACATGGATTGCTACCTCAGATAGCACAGTTACCAAAGAGGATAGACTATCTAATTCCACATCAAGTCTGAGAGAGTTTTTTTTACCACTTCTAGTGGACTAAATAACATCTTTTCCTCAAGGACCCACTTTCTACACAACAAGTTCAGATGTGTCCACACCAACATTTTCTACCAATGCAAATCCTGCTTTCCCATTCAGCCCCAGTGAGCTCTCTATCACCATTGAGGCCTCAGAAGAAACAAACATGACTTTCATAGAGGCATCAACTGTTTACATTATTGTTTCTGGTTTGTCCAATTCACCTACTTCCTCTGAAGCCTCCTTTACAAGATCTGAAGGATCTTCCACTAAAGGTGGTTATCAAGAAACACCCACACCCTTTACTGTGGAATCCACTGTCTCCACAATTTTCTCAGATCATCACATCCAATAGTTCCACGTGATGCCTTCCATACTACTGAGAATGCAAGTCATTCTTCCCCCACCTGGTCCTGGTGATTTAATTTCCACCCCCATGGTCTCTGGGCCTTCTCAAAGCATCCAGTGTCTATACAACCATTTCTGATTTGTGTCCCCTCACTGATTCAATTGTCACCTCCCCAACCACTGTCAATGGAAATGCTTTTTCCACATCAAGCTCTGGTGAATTATCCTCTACCACCTTCGTCTCTGGACAAACAGCCACAGTTTTCATGGAAAAGCTCACTGCCTACACCCTGTTTCTGATTTGCCCAGCTCCACAGTTTCTGTTGGCACGTCTGCTGCTGCTTCTAGGGTATGGTAGTCCTGCATCTTCATCAGGTTCTGCCTGGTTGCCTTCCACTATCATCACTACCCTAGTAGTCTTGACTCAGCATGGAAGGCATGGTATAGAAGAAAGGGGAGGCTGGTTACCCTTGGGGGCAGAGGGCAGCATCTCTGTTTTGTTCTCTGCCACCACCCTGGGCAGGCTTCTCTCAGCTCTATGCTTTGGTGAGAAGGTCACCACCGTGAGTGAGACTATGAAGCTGGGCTTTGACCTACAGGGTCAGCAGCTCCGTGATGTGGTGGGCATGGGGTGTAGAGTGAGGGCGGTAAATGTGGGGGCCATGGGCACATTAACGAGGCTAACATTTGCTGTCTACCCCTCCCCCCAGAGCAGTGCACTGAGAGGGCTGCAAAGGACTATGCCCAATGCTATTATGTGGATGAGGTGGATGGGAAGCTTGCCTATGTGATCACGTGCACCTTGTGGACGAAGTCAAAACTGAACTGTCACCAGGGCAAATGCCTGTGAGTACCCCACCCTACTAAGCTGGGTGCCCACCTTCTCTTCTGGTAGAGCCACACCCTCCCCCACAGTCAGGGCAGGGTGGGGGTGGGCAGAGCAAGCAAGGCATCCCCTTCCTCTACATCCTTCTTTCCCATACCTGGGTCTCCCATCACCCCCGGCCCCCCAGAGGGAGAGGGAGGCACAGATTATAGACACAAGCATCCTAGGAGTGAGCAAGCCCCTTCCTGAGAAAGTTCTAGTTATTTCCAAATCTATATCTATATATCCTTATCTATCATGCATTTCTCCATGTCATCTCAGGCATGGTGCCATTATCACCTCTAGTTACAGCTGGGCAGTAAATTCAGGAGACCATAAATAAAATTCAAAATACAGAACGTGATAACAGGCTCATCAAGGTACTAACTACTTAGAGATTAGATAGATGAACATCATGTGTCTAGAGCGAGGCACCTGACATTCTCAGATCCTGGATTCCTGTTCTATAGTTCTGCCCCCACCCCCCATCACCCCTTCACTTCCCTGTAGCCTTGGGGAGCCAGGGAGGGTGCCCAGCACCTACCCTCAGAGGGACAGCTGGGTTCCTGTGCCTTGACATTGACGTTTTTCTTTTGGGAGACTGGGTGTTAGGGATGCTGGGGGCTGGCCTGCACTTTCGTGTGTGGCCCCAGATGTCCAACCTCAGGCACACACGGGTACTGGGGAGAGACCTGTGAACTGAGTGCCAGCAAGAGCCTGGTATGCAGAGTGTGGGGGCCATGCTAGGCCTGCTGGTGGTTGTGGTGATTGTCCTGACCGGTCCCAGAGGAAACTGAACAGGTGAGCTTTGGGACCAGGCCCAGAGCAGGATCCACAGTTGGAAGATCCGAGGCTCTGCTCCTTCTAACGCAGCAGTTGGACATCAGCCAAGGCCCAGAAGGGACCTAGCCCCTCCCAGCTCTAGATACAACAAAGGGTAGCTTGCTGGTCTGATAGCGTATATCTATCTGTTTGGCAGAGAAATGGAATCTACCATTAATGTGAAACTGAGTGATGTAGTGAAGTTAACTGGTGTTTGTAATCACCTTGGCTGCCACAGCAATAGCTGTGCTAGGACACTGGGAGCGTGCTATCTGCTGTTGCTTTTCCCGGCTGTAAATGGATAAGACTCACCTGGCCCGTAATTGGCAAAGGGAGCCACTCTGACTCTAGTCCAATTCTCCCATCTCACAGATAAGGAGACGAAGGCCCACTGAGCACAGTGGAGAGGGGCAGGCCATGGTGATGTCCTCGGGCATGCTCTTTGTTTTGGGCAGCCCCTTGCTGACTCAGGGCTTGGCCACGGGCAGCCCCCTCTGCAAGCTGAGTGTCAGGGCCCACTGAGTCCCCTCCTCTGACTCCCTGCCACCATCCATTCACAGTATTTCTATTGGCAGGCAAGAGTATACTGTGTCTTGTGAGTGACAAAGAGAAGCCATCCCTGGCAGTGTCCAGAACACAGGCATCTGGGAAGGTACCTTTTGTCTGGGGCAAGGGTGAGGGCAACGCTGGAGGGTGGAGAAAGGCTGAGAAGGCACTGTGACCAGAACTGGTGTGGCTGTGGGTGACACGTGTCCTGCCAGCCCATCCCATACCTGTTGCCACAGCCAGCTCCTCCTCAGCCTCCTGACCTTCAGGCCCCACGGGCAGCTCCGATGGCCTCCACCTTTGGCTCTTCCAGTCCATGCGTGGCCCACACCCACCATTTTCCTTCCTCTGTGTCTGCACTACAGCACCACTCTGGAAGATTCCCCTTGTCCGAGTCTCTACCCCCAAGCACCATCTTCTTTCCAAGATGAGGTTCAAGCAGTGCCCCTCCATGCAGCCTCCCATGTGCTCGGCTTCCTCTAGCTCCTAGTCCCTTGTGGCCCCAGGCCCAGCCGCTTTGGAAAACTGTCATGTTACGTTTGTCCACCCCAACCCCCGCCCTCCCAGTTCTTCCTGAAAAACACCTTGGAGGGGCTGTAGGGAGGGCTGAGAGCTGGCTCCTGCCCCAGGTGTCACCTGGTGAGTGGGATGGTAGGGCTGTGCCCAGAGCTCTGCCAGACTCACCTGGGCAGAGATGGCGTTGCCTGATTCTGTGCTTCACTGTGGACCTGGGACAGTGCTACCTGAGAGCTGGTAAGTAAGCTTTGTGCCTCCTGCTTCCATGAACAAAGAGCAAGGCCGTATCCCAGTGAGGAGAAGGGAAAGGGCTTGGCTTAAAAAACGGCATGGGGTAAGAAAGTGTGGCCTGTTCAGAGATGGAGGCAGGCCAGTGGACCTGAGGTTGGCAGAGCCAGGTCACGGAGGTCTCTCTGGGCTGTGAGGGGGTGACCCACTGGGAGGGCTTCAGGGGACTGGGCCAGACATATTTTGAGAGCTCGCTCAGGTGGATTTGAGGGGACAGCACTAACGAGGGGAGACCAAGGACGTGGCTCTGCAGTCACACAGGTGAGGGACGGTTAGGCTGAGGGGAAGCAGTAGGGACGGGAGGAATGGTCAGCACCAGTGAGCTGGGCAGGGCTGGTTGTTGGCAGGCTGGGGCACTGACTGAGATGGGGCACAAGAGCAAGGGCGGCGGGCGGGGCGGCTCAGTGGGGTGCTGGTGAGGGCTGACAGAGGCGCCACAGGCTCTGTCTGGCCTGTTGGAAAGCTGGGGAGAAGCCTGTGGCCTGGAGGCAGAAGGTAGGCGTGGGAAGAGAGGAGGGCATAGGCAGGGCCCTGGGGACGACCTTGAAGAAGGCTGAGAAGGAATGGTCAGGAAGCTGCTCTTGGCCAGGGGCAGAGCAGGGAGTTCCCTGCAATAGGTGCTGAACACGTGCCAACTTGAACGAGAAGAGTCCGGGTATAGCTGGTTTCTGCCTGTTCTGGTTGCTGTTGCTATGAGTGAGTGTGCACTGGTCACTCATGAGCAGTCCCTTCCTCCTGCCTCACCCTGACCCCAGTCATCCCTGTGTCAACCCCAGCCTGCGCTTGCTTGACTTTTGACCCTAAGCCACATCCAGGGGCTGCTGGTTCCCTCTT
The DNA here is from genome assembly GCA_004027555.1 of Craseonycteris thonglongyai. Lineage (NCBI taxonomy): Eukaryota > Metazoa > Chordata > Mammalia > Chiroptera > Craseonycteridae > Craseonycteris > Craseonycteris thonglongyai. The sequence goes on along the minus strand of PVKE010006638.1, from coordinate 30,714 downwards.
GTCCCTGTGTCACACTGGGCCAGCTCCCCAGGCTCTAGCTATCAAGGCTTATCTGTAGGATAAGTTGCAATGGTGGAAGGATGGCCGAGCCGTGGGATATGCAGTTCCAGACAGATAGGGGACCGATTCTTCAAGCCTGTTCCTTTTATGAGAAAAATCAGCCCCCTCCCCTGGTCTCTTGAGCCTCCCCCAGGCACTCTCACCCCACAGATCAGAATCTGAAGGACCAATTCAGCCTTGAAAATGCCTATAGCCACTTCCAGCCCTCCTTGGAGGACGTTGACCCCACCACAGAGGTGACTCAGGGGCCCACCCCCAGCTAGGAGCTGCTGCTCTTTTCTCACCCTGCCCCCCACCACTCTGGGGCTGCGGGAGGACAGGACACACTAGAGGCAGGCCACTCCCATCACTGCGTTCCCTTGGCCTCACCTCCTCCCTCCCACCCCTCTGCTCCACATTCAAAGGCCCAGGGTGGTGACAACTGTGCAGTGAGTGGGACCAGGGCCCCTAGCCCTCACCCACATCTGGACCATAGGACAGTGGCAGACTGAGAGCCCACCACAGGTCAGGAGGAGACAGACGTCAGGGCCCAAGGCGGTCAGCTCAGACGTGGTGGCCCCAGCACTCTGCTCTCTTGTCCCCGACCCAGGAGTCCCAGGATGCCCGACATCTTGCCTTCCTACTTACTTCCCTCCACGGTGACTCCTCACTCTGGAATTTCCTTACCAATAAAAGAGCAATTCTAAAGGGCCTAGTGTGGTACGTATGTTTCCTTCCTCCCCAGCAAGAGCCTGAGACAGGCTGGCTCTCCGGGAAGGTCCCTCCTGGGAAAGCACTCCTCCTAGGGTTGCTGAATCTGGACATGAGATGCTCTCGGCCCCTTCTTGTGTTCACATGCCGAACGCGGAGCCCCTTGCCTGCTCCAGGCCAGGCAGGGCCAGGCCCACCACTGCCTGAGGTCCCCACGGCCGCTGAGCCTAAGGTCAGGTCCTGGTGAGGGAAGTGGACCTCTGGCCCAAGGAGTCAGGGGTGGGAGCAAAGGCGTGAGCACTTGCCTCTGCTGACCTTGAGGGCCAAGGTCACTCAGCTCGTGGGGGCTTCTTCTCACCTGCCAATCCACAGACCCCTGAGCCCCCAGACCCAAGAACTCTCAGCCATCCCAGGCTGGTATGGCCAAGACCTGCACCTCCCGTCCTGGGGGGTTAGTCACAGGCACAATGAAGAGGGCTTGAGCAGAGTTGGTCAGGGTCTTTGCCAGGGGGCAGGGTCAAACTCTTGGGCCCAGTCCCCTCTCCTCTCTCCCAACCTCCCTCCAGGAGTCTCCTCAGCTCCCTGTGGTTGCTTCAGGCCCTGTGCCTGCCCCTCTGCTGGGGACATGCCTGGCCAGGGAGGAGCTCCCTCTTCCTCAGCCCTTTGGCCTGTCCTGAGTGAAGCTCCCAGACTGACTCAGATTAAGGCCAGCCCCTCATCGCCACTGTCTCAGGGATCAAAGGGCTCTGGAGCCTATTTATTTCGGAGGCTCCTTCCTCGGCTGGTGTTTATTTTGCTCATTCCTGCGAGGGTGGAGGGCAGGTGTGCTGCCCTCCGAGCTCCCATGTCGAGACGGGTGACAATGATACTCTGCCTGCTGCCTCTTGTCCTCCAGCTCCTGTCCCGCCATGCTACTGCTGAGCAGGGTGAGTGATCCCTGGTTTCTCTGCCCCCACAGCCCCAGCCCACCATGGTCTCTGGCATCTGCCCTCCCCTGAGGGAGGGCTGCCCCCTGGGGGGTTTGGGGAAAGCCAGAGCCAAGTTAGTCTCTCTCAGCCTGTTTCCTCTCCAGAAAGTGAGAATAAGAGTGCTGACTTGTCAGCACTGGAGATTAGATGGACTCCCCAGGGCATGATTCCTGCCATATGACAGATGCTCAACCACTGTTAGGGTCTTACCCCGTGGGGGTGCACTTTCCAGCCTTCTCTCACCTCCCGCCCCTACACCAAATGCCCGTCTTCCATACGGAACACGAGACAGATGCCTTCAACCTCTGCTCTCTAACTCTTGCACAGCCCATTTCTGCATCACCCCACCCTACCTCATGTCCCAAGGGTGTCACAGGCCCATCAGGTGTTCCAGACCCAGAAGAGGGGCCACTGCTATAGCCACAAGGGCACGAGATGGGGTTTGGGGGGCTCCAGGTTCTCATCCTGTCCGCTGTCTCGCCATCCCCATGGGGCAAGTCAGTTCATTTCTGGGCCGCTTCTCCCACTAAAGGACAAGGCTCGGCCCTCTAGGGTCCTTCCAGCTCAGCTGCTCTGGCGTCCATGACCGTGGGGACTGCGCTCAGGTTGGCTGAGGATGACAGTGGGTCCTCATCCCTCTGTCTCTCCCTGCCCCCAGAGCAAGAGGGAGAACTAAGACAAAACCAACCTTTGGGCCTCAGGACTCCTAGTCTCTTGAAATGTCATCCTGGGGTGGCCTAACCAGGGACAGAAGAGGGCTTGGAGACAGGAGTGGGGGGTTCGTATCCGGCCCTGTAGATGTCATTCACACTGCCATGTCCTGGACTTTGTTCTGCCCTGAGCTTAACAGCACTAAGAGGCCTGGGAGCTCCTGGCCTCCGGGCTCGAGACCCTGGCCAGCTCTCCAAGGAGGACATGGAGAGGGGGAGGGAAAGAAAGTGCACGTGAGCACAGTCCTGGACACGGTGTCCTCCTTGCCCCCTCCCCCCCAGTGTGACATTACTTGGAGCTGCTCTCTTATTATATTAAGAATGACACCCTAGGGATGCCAGGATAACTCAGCAAGTGGAGCGCTTGCCCTGCAACCACAAGGTCTGAGGATTGAATCCCGGCCCCAGCCTGTGCAAAACCCACATGCTGAACTGCAGCACAACTGGTAACTGCCAGGATGGCAGTGAAGGTTCTTGCCTCCCATGCAGAAGGCTTCCGATTTGGTCCTTGCCCCATGCAGCCCCACATCCACCTGTGTGCAATGAAACTATGTCACAACTAATGATGGACAACTATGGAGACTGCTCTGGGCCCTCCCCCTTCTCTCTCTCTCTCTCTCGCACCTTCTCTCAAACAATAAAATAAAATAAAATAAATCTATTAGAAAAAAAGAAAAAAGAATGACACCCTCTTCCTGGGGCCCTTTCTAGGCCTTCCACACGCTTAGTCACTTAGCTCTTAAGTGACTAAGTCACTAAAATTGTGGCATTTTAGTCAGGGAGTGTCTTTCTGGCTCCTTATCCCTCCACCCCAGTTCCCTCTTCTTTCTTTATTCCTGCTTCTTCCTCCCCTCTCTGATCCCTTTCTCCCCTTTTCTCCCTCCCTCTCTCTTCCCCTCTTCCTTCTTCTTCCCCTTCCCCTTTGGCCTCTTCCCACATTCTGAACACCGTGGCTCATTGCCTCTCTAGCTTCAGTCCCCTCTCTGTGAAATGGGATTTTTCAGACTCTGTCCTACTCTTCAGGATTCTGTGTTCCCACCTCTGGGACTGGCATCAACTGATCTCTAGAGCCCTGGCCAGCTTTGAGTGGCATCTGATTCCCTCATTTCCCCTCTTTAGGGACTCAGACCACATCCCTCCTCAGGCTACTGGGCTGGGGATGTCAGGACAGGGCGTGGGCCTCCTAGTGGCCTCCACCTGGTTTTTCCTGGAAGATACACCCTCTGACCATTGCCTGGCCTCCTCCTTCCAGCACATCCTGATTCTATTGCAGATCAACAAATCACATGTTATCTCTACCCAGCCCTACCCTGTCCAGCCCTGGGACTCATCCTCTCACCTCCCACACCCAGCAGGAATGAGACCAAGGCCTGGCTGCCCAGTCATTTGTCCTGAACATGTCTGTCTGCTCTTCTCACTCTCCCTTTGCCCACACCTGTCCTGAGGCCTTTCACCCCCGCCCCCTGTTTCCATCACCATTCTACTTCCATCCTCCTGAGAGAGTCTAAGGAACATACACTCACGTGCCTACCCTTCTGACACCCCCCTCCCCCCCACTTCATCAATAAGGCCCACCTCCTCTGAGGAGTCTTCCTGGGCATCTCCACTAACTTCTCCCCTCTGACCCATCCCTGCAACAAGTGATGAGAAAGAAAGCACATTTGCTTCCTGGCACTGCTGATAACAAATTACCATGACCTGGGTGACTTAAGGCAACAGAAAGTTTTTGTCTCTTGGTTCTGGAGGCCAGAAGTCCAAAACCAACATGTCAGCAGGGCTGTGCTCCTTCTGAAGAGGCAGGGAAGGGTCTGTCCAAGCCCCGCCCCTGGTTTGGGCAGTTTGTGGGCAATCTTGGCATTCCCTGGTTGGTAGACTCATCACCCATCTCTGCCTTCATCTGTGCATGCTTCTCCCTGTGCACTTGTCTTTGTGTCCAAACTTCTTTCTTTTTTTATATGACACCAGTCATATTGGATCAGAGCCCACTCTACTCCAGTGTACCCTCATTTTAGTGAATTACATCTGCAACAACTTTATTTCCAAATAAGGTCACATGCTATGGTGCTAGGGGCTAGGACTCCAACCTGCAGATTTGGGGATGGGGACACAATTCAACCCATAACAGAGGCCACGGAAGTAACCTGACACACATGTTTTGAAGAGGCCCCCTAGCTGCAGTGTGGAGGACTGAGTGGCATGGAGACCCAACTAGGAGGCAGGGAGAGGGCTGGGAGGCCATGGCAGTAATCTGGGTGAGAATCAACAGCGCGCTGAGCCAGTGCTTACAGGAGAAATGGAAAGAAGTGGGCACGTTCAGGATACACTCTATAGGAAGCACCAGCAGGCCTGGCAGATGGAGTAGATGTGGGCGTGATGGGGAAAAAGAATTAGGATGCCTTCTGACGGATGAGACTGCTTTCTGAGAGGGTCCAGCAGAGAAACCAGAGGGTCTGTTTTGAACAAGCCTGAGGTGCCTAATTAACATCACCTGGAGATGTCAAGTTGCAAATAGGATTCATGAGTCTGCAATTGAGAAAGGAAGTGGAGCCAGAGACGCATGTGGGAATGGTCAGAATGTAGATGGTGTGTAAGCTGTGAGTTCTCCCGGGAAAGGTAAGCAGAGAGCTCAGGGCAGAGCCCCAGGAATGCCCAGATCTCCCAAAAGGAAATCTAGAAGGAATGTCTCAGGGAGTGGGAGGAAAACCAAGAGAGTACAGTAACCCTGATGCCAAGAGAAGACAGTCTTTCAAGAAGAAGGTGCGTCAAGAGATACAAATCCATACTACTATCCTTAACCCATTACATGGCTGGAAGCCATTAGGTTCCTGTGTCTGCTATAACAAAGTACCACAAATGGGATTCAAAACAACAGAAATTTAGAGATGCCGGGATAACTCAACAGGTTGAGTGCTTGCCTTGCAACCAGGAGGTCCAGGATTCAAATCCCAGCCCCCGGCCCATGCAAACCCATATGCTGAACTGTGGCATAACAGGTAACTCCCAGGATGGCGGCAAAGGTTCTTGTCTCCTATGCAGGAGGCCTCCAGTTCGATTCCCACTCCCCACAGCCCCACGTCCACCTGTGTGGAATGAAACCATGTCACAACTAATGACTGACAACTATGGAGACTGCCCTAGGCCCTTCCCCCTCCTCTCTCTCTCTCTTTCTCTCTCTCGCCTTATCTCAAACAATAAAAACAAATAAAAAAGAAAACAACAGAAATTTATTGTCTCACAGTTCTAGAGACCAGAAGTCCAAAATCTAGGTGTCAGCAGGGCCACCCTCCATCTGATGGCTCAAGGGGAGGGATCCTTCCTTTCTTCTTCTTTCTGGTGCTGGCTGGCCATGTTGGGGTTCTTTGGCTTGCAGATGAATTCTTCAGTCATGTGATTGTCTTCTCCCTTGTGTCTTCACACTGTCTTCCCTCTCTGAGTCCAAATGTCCTCTTTTTCTAAGGACACCAGTCATACTGGATTAGAGCTCATGATAATGATCTCACTTTAACTTGATCACCTCTGTAAAGACTTATCTCCAAATAGGGCCACATTCTGAAGTACTGGGGTTTAGAACTTTAATATACCTTTTTTTGGGGGGGAGGGTGCTAATTAAACACATAATCATTGTTAAAAATCAAAAGGCTAGCTAGCATGTTGGTGGTTGAGGGTGTGGGGAACAGGCACTGCCACAGAGAGGTGGAGGGAGTGCAGTCGGTACGATTCTATAGACGGCCATTTAAAAAGAAGGAATACGATGGTAAGTACTTCTGCTCTTTCACCAGGTCATTTCCATGATTAGGAATTTACCCTGTGAATATACTCACATACCCATACGAAGTCATGTGTACAAAGGTATCCATATTTACTGCCTGTTGATTTTCTATTGCTGCCATGACGAAGCACCACAAACTTAGTCACTTAAAACAACACCCTTTGATTATCCACAGGTTTATGGGCCAGAAGTCAGAATGCAGGCGTGGTTCTGCTGGGTTCTCTGCTTATGATCTCAGAAGTTACTACTACACTTTCAACAACTTCCAGTGACAGCACCACCACTGTGATAATATCTACAGAGTCTAGCACCTCTTCAACAAATCTTAGAGACAGCCCCACTGCCGTGATAACTTCTGCAGAGGCTGGTGCCTCTTCAGCATCTCACACTGACAGCACCCCCTCTGTGACAGCATCTACAGGGACTAGTGGATCTTTAACCACTCCTACTAACAGCAACACATCTGCTACAACTTCTACAGAAGCTAATGCATCAGTAACAACATCTAGTGACAGCGCCACTCCTGTGAAGACATCTATGCACCCTACTGCATCTTCAACATTTCCTAACAACAGCACCATTCCTGTTACAACTTCTACAGAAGCTGTAACAACATCTAGTGAAACCAACACCCCTGTGACATCCACTACAGGCAGTACTGCATCTTCAACAATGCCTTCTGGGGCCACTACTCCTCTGACAACCTCTATAGAAGCTGCTGTATCTTCAACATCTCCTACAGACAACACCACACCTGTGACAGAGTCTAGAGGGACTAGTGCCTCTTCAACCACTCTTACCGACAGCACCACTCCTGCTACAACTTCTACAGAAGGCAGCACATCTTCAACAACATCTAGTGACACCAACACCCCTGTAACATTCACTGCAGGTACTACTGCATCTTCAACAATGCCTTCTGGGGCCACTACTCCTCTGACAACCCCTATAGAGACTACTGTATATTCAACAACTCCTCCAGACAGTGCCATGCCTGTGACAGTATTTACAGGGGCTACTGTATTTTCAACAACTCTTATTGACAGCTCCACCTCTGTGACAGGATCTACAGGGACTAGTGCATCTTCCACAACTTCTAGTGACAGCACCACAACTGTAACAACTCCTACAAAGGCAAGTGCATCTTCCACAACTCCTAGTGACAGCGCCACTCCTGTTACAGCTTCTACAGAAGGTAGCACATCTTCAACAGTATCTAGTGAAACCAATACTCCTGTGACATCCACTACAGGCACTACTGCATCTTCAACAATGTCTTCTGGGGGCACTACTCCTCTGACAACCTCTTTAGAGACTGCTGCGTCTTCAATATCTCCTACAGACAACACCACACCTGTAACAGTGTCTAAAGTGTCTAGTGCATCTTCAACTACTTCCACTGACTGCACCACTCCTGTTACAACTTCTACAGAAGCTAGTGCATCATTAACAACATCTAGTGACAGAGTCACTCCTGTGACAATTTCTACACAGGCTACTGAATCTTTAACAACTCTTAGTGATAATGCCAGTTCCCTGACAACTCCTACAGAGGATAGTGCATCTTCAATAACTTCTAGTGACAGTGCCACAACTGTGACAACTTCTACAGAGGCAAGTGCATCTTCAACATCTCCTAGTGATAGTGCCACATCTGTTACAACTTCTACAGAAGGTAACACATTTTCAACAACATCTAATGAAACCAACACCTCTGTCACATCCACAACAGAGGCTACTGCATCCTCAACAATGCTTTCTGGTGACACTACCTCCCTGAAAACCTCTATAGAGACTACTGTATATTCAACATCTCCTACAGATAGTGCTACCCCTGTGACAATATCTATAGGGGCTGATGTATCTTCAACAACTCCTATTGACAGCACCAACTCTGTAACAGTGTCTACAGAGACTAGTGCATCTTCAACAACTTTTAAGGACAGTGCCACTGCAGTGACAGTGTCTACACAGGCTAGTGCATCTTCAACAACTATTAGTGACAGCACTGCAACTGTGACAACTCCTACAGCAGCGAGTGTATCTTCAATAACTTCTAGTGACAGTACCACACATGTGATAGTGTCTACAGAAGCTGGTATATCTTCAACAACTTCTATAATCAGCACCACCTTTGTGACGATGTCTACAGGAGCTAGTGAATCTTCAACAACTCCTATTGACAACACCAACTCTATGACTGTGTCTACAGAGGTTATGTCACCTTCAACCATTCCTACTGACAGTACCACACCTGTGACAACTCCTACAGAAGCATCTCCATCAACTCCTGTTAACAGTGCCAACCCTGTGACAACCCCTTCAGGAGCCAGTGCATCTTCAACAGTTTCTGGTGACAGTGCCACCCCAGTGACAGTGTCTATAGGAACTGGTGCATCTTTAGTGACCACTAATGGCAGTGCCACACCTATGACAACTTCTACAGAGTTTACTTCATCTACCAGAGTGCCTACTGACACCAATACCCCCATGACAACCCCCACAGAGGCTATTGCATCTTCAACAACTCCTACTGACAGTGCCACTACTGTGACATTATGGACACAGGCTAGTGCATCTTCAACCATTTCTGATGACAGCACCATATCTGTGACAAGTCCTACAGAAACTAATATATCTTCAACTATTCCTAGTTATATAACCACTCCTGTGACAGCCCCTACAGAGATGAGTTCATCTTCAACAACTTCTAGTGAGAGTGCCACCACTGTGACAGTTTCTACAGAGACTGGTGCATCTTCAATCACTCCTACTGACAGTGCCACCCCTGTGAGAACTTCTACAGTGGCTACTGCATTATCAACAAATCCTATTGATACCAACACACCTGTGACCACACATACAGAGTCTACTTCATCTTCAATGTTTCCTAGTGACACCAGCACTCCTGTGACAGTTCCAACAGAGGCTAGTGCATCTTCAGTTATTCCTACTGATAGGACCACCCCTGTGACAATACCTACCCATGCTAGTGCATCTTCAACAAATCCTATTGACAGCTCCACCCCTGTGATAACCTCTACAGAGGCTAGTGCATCTACCATTTCTAGTGACAGCTCTTCCCATGTGACAACCCCTACACAGGCTACTGCATCTTTAACAACTCTTAGTGATCACACCAGCTCTGTGACAACACCCACAGGAGCTAGTACATCAGCATCAATATCTAGTGAGGGCTCCACTTCTGTGATAGCCTCTACAGAGGTTAGTGTATCATCATCAAACCCTAGTGACAGTGCCACATCTGTGATAACATCTACAGAGGCTAGTGAGTTTTCAACAACTCCTATTTATAGCACCACCCCCATTACAACTTCTACAGAGGCTAGCATATCATCAACTCCTACTGATAGTGCCACCCCTGTGACAATATTCACAACAGAAGGTAGTGAATCTTCAACAATTCCTATTGATAGCATCACCCCTGTGACAGTGTTTACAGAGGCTACACAATCTGCAACATCTTCTACTGACAGAATTACTCCTGTTACAACTTTTACAGAAGATAGCACATCTTCAACAACATCTAGTAAAACAAATACCCCTGTGACATCTATTACAGACTTCTCTATGACTCCTACTGATGGCACTACCCCTCCAACAACCTCCATAGGGGCTACTTTATTTTCAACCTCTACCAACAGTGCCACTCCTGTGACAGTATCTACAGAGGCTAGTGCATCTTCAACAACTGTTGACAGCACCAACAGTGTGACCACCCCTACTAGAGCCAGTGAATCTTTCACAACTCTTAGTGACAGTACCACCACAGTTACAATGTCTACAAAAGCTAGCACATCTTTAATAACATCTGGTGACAGTGATATGCCTATGACAACTCCTGCAGAGGCCATTGCATCTACTACAGCTCCTATTGATAGCAACACATTGCTGACAACCCCTACAGAAGCCAGAGCATCTTCAACAACTTCTAATGACAATTCACCTCCTGCGACAGTGTCTACAGGGTCTACTGCATCTTACACTACTCCTGTGAAAAGTACCACCCATGTGACAACTTCTACTGAGGCTAGTGCATTATCAACAACTCTTACTGACAGTACTATTTCTTATACAACCTCCACAGAACATGGCACAAATTCAACTACAGGGGCTCCTGCATTTTCAACAATGCCTTCAGGTGGCACCAGCACTCTGATAACTTCTATAGAGACTACTGTATCTTCAGTATCTCCTACAGACAGTGCCACCCCAGTGACAGTGTCTACAGAAGCTGGTGCATCTTCAGCGACTCCTAGTGACAGTGCCACTCCTATGACAACTTCTACCGAGGCTACTTCATCTACCAGAACTCCTACGGACACCAACACCCCCGTGGCAACCCCTACAGAGGCTATTGCATCTTCAGCAACTCCTACATACAGCGTCACTCCTGTGACAGTGCCTACAGAGGCTAGTGCATCTTCAACCACACCTACTGACAGCTCCACCCCTGATAAAACCTCCACAGAAGGTAGCACATCTTCAACAGTATCTAGTGAAACCAATACCCCTGTGACATCCACTACAGGGGCTCCTGCATTTTCAACAACGCCTTCAGGTGGCACCACCGCTCTGACAACTTCTACAGAGACTACTGTATCTCCAACATCCCCTACAGACAGTGCCACCCCTGTGACAGTATCCACAGGGGTCACTGCATCTTCAACAACTTCTATGGACAGTGCCACTGCTGTGACAGTGTCTACACAGGCTAGTGCATCTTCAGCAACTCCCAGTGACAGCACCACACCTGGGACAACTCCTATAGAGGCTACTGCATCTACTAGAACTCCCACTAACACCAACACCCCCGTGACCACCCCTACAAAGGCTACTGCACCTTCAACAACTCCTACTGACAGAACCACTCCTGGTACAACCTCAATAGAAGGTAGCACATCTTCAACAATGTCTAGTGAAGCCAACACCCCTGTGACATCCACTACAGGGGCTCCTGAATTCTCAACAACGCCTTCTGGTGGCACTACCTCTATGACAACCTCCCCTGAGACTACTGAATCTCCAGCATCTCCTACACACAGTGCCACCCCTGTGACAGTATCTACTGGGGCTATTTCATCTTCAACAACTCCTAGTGACAGTGCCACTGCTGTGACAGTGTCTACACAGTCTAGTGCATCTTCAGCAACTTCTAGTGGCAGTATCACTCCTGTGACAACTTCTACCGAGGCCACTGCATTTACTACAGCTCTTACAGACAGTGCCACTTCTGTGACAGTGTCTACACAGGCTAGTGCATCTTTGCCCAGTCCTAGCAACAGTGCCACTTCTGTTACAGTATCAACAGTGGCTAGTACATCTTCAACAACTCCAACTTACACAAACACACCTATGACAACTCCTACAAAGGCTACTTCATCTTCAACAGCAGCTAGTGGCACCAGAACTCCTGTGATAACTCCTACAGAGGCTAGTTCATCTTCGACAAGTCCTGTTGACACCAGCACACATTTGAGCACCGTTACTGAAGTCAGCTCTTCTCTTACAACTATGGAAGACACCACCACACCTGTGTCCATTCCTACCACTGCTAACACTCCTTCAACAACTGGTGCTGGCTTAACTCCTGTGACAATTTCCACTGAATCAAATACACTCACAAGTATAAGTGGTGAGGTCAGCACAGCTACAACTACTGCTGATACCGCCACAACCATGACCATGTCTTCTGGGCCCAGCACACCTGCCACAGCTGTTAGTGGTTCCACCACTTCTGCTTCAACTCCTATTCAGGCCGGTACACCTGCCACATCTACTTCTGCTACTACCTCTTCTGTGACTACTCCCTCAGAAGTCAGCAGCTTTTCAACGATTGCTACTGACACTACCTCACCTATGTCTACTCCTGGCCACTCCAACCCTGCAACTTCTGCCTCCTCCACTTCTGTGACCTCTGAGCTTGTCACCACCACAAATCTCTCCGCTGCAACAGCCGGGGCAAAACCTAGCACGCCGGGCACTCCTCCCACCACAGGCCCCACGCTCTCCATGGTTACAGTGACAAGCACTTCTACCCCAGCTCCCAGTGCTCCACCAACCACGCCACGTAAGCCATCTCTTGAATTCACCTTTTTGAAACTTCCATTTCTTTTTAATCTCCCTGCTTTGTGGTTTTCTTCCCAAAGGTTTACTCATCATTCCCTTCTTTTGTTCTTACTTGTTTTTCATTAGATAGAAACCTCTGCAGTCCTATCACCCTGTCACTTACTTCTCTGCAAGTTTTGCTGTTTCCTGCACTAGATCACTCTTTTGTACAATACAATTTACCTCTCTTCCTGGGCACCTTTAATACCGTGTGTTCACACATCCCATTTCCTCCTTTTTGTACTCTGGAAGCATCTGTCCCATTATATCTTATATACTATAATTTCATTAGCATTGCATCTTTTTAAAGATTTATTTTTATTATTTTTTAACAGAGAGAGAGAGACAGACAGAGAGAGACAGAGAGAAGGGGTAGGGCCCAGAGCAGTCTCCATAGTTGACAGCGTTCGTTTTCCATATAGTTTCACTCCACAGGTGGGTACGTGGCTGCGCAGGGCAGGCACTGGGCCAGGAGCCTCCCACATAGGTCCCGACAAGAACTGAACTGGGGGCACACCCCAGTTCAGCATGTGGGTCCACATGGGCCAGAGCCAGGATTCGATCCTCAGTCTCTGGGGCTGCAAAGCGAGCGCTTAACCCACTGAGCCATCCCAGCTTCCCCAGCATTGTATCTTTTATTTGCATTTTCACATCTTTTTAGAGAGGGTTTTCTCATTGATTTTGCTGACACTTAAGTGCAGTTTTGTTTTGTTTTGTTTTTGCAGGAGGATGTGGCCAATAGTATTCACATGTCTCTCTGTTACCATTCAGTTTTATCTTGTCTTATCCTTTGAGCATCCACCATAGAAGCAAAAGAAGTTTGACTTTTTTCAGCTCTGAATGCTACTTCCATGTCCTTGAATGTTTATTCTTATGCTCCCTGTCTCTGACTAGAGTTTTCACTCAGCTCTCTTCACTCTGCTTAGGCTGAGACCTGCCTCACTCCATACCTACTGTTATAATATACTGTTATTAGATTACCTATAAATATAGTCTATATTTTATGATATACCACTATACCTGTCAATATTATTCTCATATTGTGAAAGGATAGTTGAATGCATTAAAGAATGCACAGCAGGTTTTGAATAATGTTGTTTTGTTCAACGTCGTTTCATTATAATGTTGATGAGATGCCACAGGAACTTAATTCTTGTTTATATCCATCAGCTTATGGTAAAGTTGGTTTCATTATATGTCCTTTTGCTTAAAGTTGCAGAACCTGACAATGTTAAGTGAGGACTTACTGTATAACAGTTAAAGTACTTGAAAGCTTTACTGATTTAGATGAACCATAGATATGCTCACAGACATTTCCCCATGTCCACCGAGGGCATGCTCAATTTTGTCTTGAACTGATGAAGATGAGGGCAGCTCTTCAGCTTTTTTTTTTATTGTTAAATTTACTGGGGTGACATTGGGTTCTTCAGCTTTTGGCTGCTGCATTTTCTCCGGGCTTTGTGAATTCTTCCTCTTTTGCGTTCTGCATTGCCTGGTTCTCCATGATGCGGCTTTGTTCTCTGGTTTCTCTCTAATGTGTCTTTGTCTTGGTGAATTCTGTCTGGTTCCAGGTGGGGGGCGGAGCATCTTCGGAAGGGAGGTCTGGACTGTGGGTTTCTAGGGAACCCCGCAGGTGCATCACGGAGAATGCCAGGTGGCTGCACAGCTGCTGAGCCCACATATGTTGCTGGTCGCCTCCCTGAAGGCAGCTGCTCCCCTTCTGTCTTCCTTCTCTCCCCTGGAGGTTGGCCTCCCCTCAGGAGTGTTGGGCAATAGATGAACACACCCCAGCAGCTGCTTCTACTGCTGCTTGCAAGCCTGGGTTTAGGCAGTTATATCAGGTCTAAACTTTCTTCAGTAATAGAAGAGAGAGAATGAATTCTGGGTCTCCAATGCACCCAAGACGCTTGTGTCAGCTCTTACATGCTTCCTGAATGTCCTGGACTGAAGGCCTGTAAACAGAGGCCACGTGATGTGGCTGTCATGGGCGTGGCCCCTGCCCTCTGGTGGCTGCGGACCAGGAGGCAGAGGCGGGGCAGGTCTCTGTAGAGTATATGCGCACCTCAGGCGCCTCCCATACGAACCACACCTGGAATATGGTCTGCACAGGTGCAGCTCTTTTCAAGAAAAGCCAGAGGACAGAGCTTTTGGTTTTCCAGGTTGGTTGGTATAGATACTCAAGAGTTGTTTATAACCACTTCCTATCTGTTTAACTGAAGTCTACACTCCTCCCTCACACTCCACATCCCAGCAAGTGCAAAAGGAGTCATGAACAGTCACTGTGCTAACAATTCCAAGGACGAGCTCTTCTGAAGTGCATATTGAAGAGACGATGACATGCTTGTTCCCAAGCTTGGTGGATTCCAGATTGGTCAAGTCCCCCGTGGGCTCTCTGTCTCTCTTCCCTTTTCTCACCCTCAGCCCTAACTGTGTTGCCCCCACCGCGCACAACACCAGGGTTCTCTTTCCTTGCTTTTGGGGGCTAAAGTAAAACATGCTGAAACTAGGACTCCAGGCCCAGATCAAGTCTGCTTCTCCATGGAACCCCGGGCAGGTCTCTGAGCCACTCTCCACCTCAGTTCTCCCATCTGTAAAGTGGGGAATGATTGATTCTAACTGTCCTGCCCACCCCAGAGCCTCACGAGAATATCAGATTGGACCATGTTTGTGAAAATTCAGGGCAAGCTATGAAGTGCTGTGTAAATCCGGGTGGTTGAGCGGGGCTTCTTCCCTTTCAGTGACCTGCCTCAATGGAGGGACATGGGATGGAAAGGCCTGTGAATGCCCCCCTGGATTTGGAGGAGTTCAGTGCCAGTGGCACACGGCCGTGATCTGCCAGCATGGAGGCTCCTGGGATGGGGTCAAATGTGTGTGCACCAGCCTCTACGAGGGGCCCAGGTGTGAGGATGTGGTCTCGAATATTGAGATAGGTGAGTAAGACTGCAGGGCCCTCCCCTGTCCACCTGGGACCAGCCTCCATGCTGGGCACCCACTCCTGCTCCTCCTTGGAATACGGCCTCTTCAGAAAGTTAAAACATTCCAAAAATGAACAAATCAATAAGGTATAGTTTGGAACAAAATATAAAATTGATACAGCATTTACTATAAAATACATTCAAAATCGATGAGTATCTGACAAAACAGAAGACAAAAAGCATATAGAATTCCCTAATAGGATAGGAGGTGGTCCCTTGGGCCCCATCCCATAGCCATGAGGACATGTACCCTCCTCTCTCCAGGGACACTGGTGAGACCTGAGTGAGGGATGGAGTGGGGGACCCAGGCCACTCCCTGACCCAGGACATGGTTGCTGGAGGTGTGGGTCTTCTTGATAGGGAATTTGGGGGGTGCTTCCTTCAATAAGTGTCGTTGTCTGACCTCCTCAGAGCCTCCGCCAAAGACTGTTTCTGCCCAAGTGGGACTGTCTGTGACTGTGACTAATAAGAACTTCACCAAAGATCTACTAAACTGGACTTCTCTGCAGTTCCAGGAGTTCAACAGGACATTCACAGAACAGGTGGCCCTGGGAGAGCAAGTCCCCACGGCCGCTCAGTTCTCCCCAGGGAGGAGTCTAAGGGTTAAGAAAGCAGATGAGGGTGGTCTCAGCTCACCATTTCCTCAGGGCTTGTCATTGAGGGAGGGGGAAGACAAAGCAAGTTTCCACCCTGGGGCTCCCAGAAGGTGGGGGTGAGGGGGGCAGGAGCAGGGCCAATCTCTGGGGAGGGATACTCCATCTGCACAGTGTTCCACGGTCAGCGGGGAATGGGGATTGGGGGTTCTGGGTCTTCCCTCTGTCCCGAACCCCTGAGATTCTACATAAAAGCCTGGCAGGTCCCCAGTGAAGCCTCTGGGATAACACAGTGGCCTCATTGCCTTTCAGATGGACAAGGTTTATTCCAGAATCCCTGAGTATGAAAGGGTCAACATCAAAAAACTGACGTGAGTATTTTGGCTCCTAGGAAGAAAGTATTTGGAGTGGAAGCAGTAGGCATAAGGATAAAGACCCTAGTAATTATGCCTCCTGTGTTAGTCTGCTAGGGCTGTCATAGCAAAATATCCCAGGCTGCGTGGCTCAAACAAGAGACATTTATTCCTTGTGGTTCTGGAGGCTGAGAGTCCCAGATCAAGGTGTCAGCAGGTTTGGTTTCTCCTGAGGTCTCTCTCCTTAGATTGAAGACAACCGCCTTCTCACTCTGTCCTCACATGGCCTTTCCTCTGTTCATGTGCACCCTGCTGTCTCATTGTGTGACCACATTTCCTCTTCTTACAAGGACATCGGTCAGATTGGATCAGGGCCCACCCCAGTGGCCTCATTTTAACTTAATCACCACTGTAAAGGTCCTATTCCCAAACACAGACACATTCTGAGGTACTGGGGGGTCAGGGCTTCAACTTATGAATTTGGGGAAACACAATTCAGCCCATAACACCTACAACAATTAGAGTTTCACATACATTTTCCAGCCGAAAGCTCATACACACCCTGTGAGAGAGGCCAGTAGGGCTGTTACCATCGTGCAAATGAAAAACCTGAGGCTTGGAGAGGGGCAGTGAGTTGGCTGGAGGGTCATTTGTAGAGTGGGAGAGCCGGGCAAGGGCACACCGGAACCCCGCAGGCTGCAGCTTGTGTGGCGGGAGCCTGCAAAGGGAAACGCCCAGGGAAACAGGTGTCTCGGTCCACAGTTGTCTGTGTTCCTTTCCACTTCCCGTGGATAGGATTCTGCCCCCACAGAATCTTTGCCCTGGTTTTGAGGCCAGCTTTGTGAAGCCCATTGAATGGGGCTGGCCAGTGGGGCTTCCATGGGTCCCCTAGCTCCCCTGGATCGCCAAGGGAGACAGCCTTTCTCAGAGTCACCACTGATGATTTTTAAAAGGAACTTGTAACAGGAAAATATTTTGCGTGTGCACATGCACAGGGCATGCGTGTGCGTTTACACACACACACACACACACACAGAGAGAGAGAGAGAGAGAGAGAGAGAGAGAGAAAGAGAGAGAAAACAGCCTGTTTGCCAGCCTTTCTTCCTCCCTCACTTCTGTCTAACATGAAACCTCTCTCACAAGAGAGGCCACTCCGGGTCAGACCAGGCAGGGTTGCCACGCCCGCTCCCAGGCTCTGAGCAGGGCCCTGGGGTGTGCTCTTCCGCAGCTCAGCTCCCCAAATCGGAATCCATATTGGCATGCATTGCACCTGTAGGGCCTCTTTTTGGCTCCTGGGGTGGGGGAGGGCTCTGTCTGGCCAGCCTTCATCTCCTCCTGTCTCTCTGGTGCCAGAGGGCGGAAGGTTCTGTGGACCAGGCACTGAGCCATGGTCTTTAAGGTCCTGTCTGAAGGCATCCCGGTGTTTTGTCTCCACTTCCTCAGGCACATGGGAGGCAAGCAGGGCTTTGAGGGCCCTGGGAAAGCTCGGGGTGGGGGGGCTGGGAGCCAGGGGAAAGGAACGGGAGCAGAGAGATGCTGGGCGCATGTCAGAGGCCCTGCTTCTCCCAACTCCTGAGCAGGGAGCCGCCAGAGGCTTTTGATTAGGATTTGAGCTTTGGGGTGTCAGGGACTGCTTTTAGAATTGACACAGGGGAAGCCGGGATGGCTCAGTGGGTTAAGCGCTCATGTTGCAGCCCCGGGGATCCAGGGATTGAATCCTGGCCCGGCCCGTGCGGACCCATATGCTGAACTGGGGAGTGCCCCCAATTCGGTTCTCACCAGGGTGAGACCCCAGCCCAGTTCCTGCCCTGTGCAGCCCCGCACCCACCTGTGGAGTGAAGTTATGTGGAAAAACCAGTGATGTGCAGCTATGGAGACTGTTCTAGGCCCTCCCTCTTCTCTCTGTCTCTGTCTCTGTCTCTCTATCTCGCTGTCAAAAACAATACAAATAAATCTTAGAATTGACACAATTTGTAGGAGTAGAGAATGGTGTACATGTGCACCTTCAGAACTTTGCATACAGTTTTACGAGGTTCACAGACCTGCAGCCAGCCCAGCACCTAGCAATTCATGAATCCGGTAGGAGTCCCTGGTGCAACCTCCTCCCTGTGGGCGAAGGCCCCTCAAGAACCCCTTGCCAGCACCTGCCCAGTCTCCTGCTTCAGTACACATAGGAACGCCTTCAGGATGCCCTCTTCCAGGGTGCCATCCTTCTGTCCTTCACCAGAGCTCCCACCTTTGTAGACAGTCCTCTTAGGTGCAGGTGATACGGGTCCTATGGCCAGCACAGTGCCTGCAATGGGGCCTTCACGTTCAGTCGTCCTCTGCCGGCTCTGCCTTCCTGTGGGGACGGGTGAGAAGTGAGCGCCCACTGCCCCCTGGCAGGACGCCCAAGGATCTCTCTCTCCCCAGTCCTGGCAGCGTGGTGGTATTGCATGACGTCATCCTGAAGGCCTTGTTCACCCCCGGATTCCAGGAAGTGTTTAAGAAGGTCATCCGGAAGGTGGAAGAGAATATCATGAATGCAACCCAAGACCATTGCACAAGTAAATGCGTAGGCTTCTGGGGAGTGGCAGGGGGTCCCTCAAAGAATCTTTCAGCTTCGTTATGCTGGGGGCGGGGAGGGAAGAGAGGCATGTGGGGGGAGTGAAAGCCCAGGAGTCGTTCCAATGCTTGTCCCTCTGACTGGCAGATGCCAAGAGAGGCTCTGAAAAGACCAGAGAGGCAGATGTGCTAAATCCTGACTTAGTACCCAACATGGGTGTTTGTCTACGCAATGATCTGTGTGGGGGTCTGGCGGGAGGTGGTTATGGGAGGAGGGCACTTGGGAGCCATGGTTCTGGAGAGGGGATGTGAGGCTGGCACTCCCTCTCTGCAGGGGCTGGTTTCCACCTCCCCCATCTCAGCCCCATCCCCTCCTGACACACTGCCTGAGCCCCCTGCTAAACAAGCTTGTCTCCTTCACAGCCCCACTGTGCTTCAACACGACAGCCACCAAGGTGCAAAACATTTTGGTTACACCATACAACCCTGAAGGCAGGTGACCCGAGGGGTCTCGGGGAGGGTGGGGGAGCAGGTCGCACACCGTGGGAGCTGCTGCTCACAGCCTGCCTCTGTGTCCCTCAGAGGAATGCCGGGAGAAGGCTGGGAAGGACTTTGCCAACTACTTCTTTGTGGAGTACAAGGACCAGGAGCCACACTGCGTCACCCGATGCATGCCAGGCTTCAGTGGCTCCATGAACTGCAACTTTGGGAAATGCAGGCTGGAGCGCAGTGGCCCTCGGTGCTAGTGAGTACCCCCATTCCACCCAGGCCAGCTGCTCTCCTGCCTGAGCCCCACTCTCAAGAGTAGCTAGCTGGAGGCCAAGGCTCGGGAGCAGGTCCTGGGCTTTCCCGAATGCCGCCAGCCACGAAGGGCACGCGTGCTCAGAGCCTCTTGGCAGGGACTGGTTCCCACCTCCCACATCGCAGCTCCCTGCCCCCCAGAAGGGACCCAGAGTGCTTCAGGAGCTGCCCTCCTTTCCCTATGTTTTGTGCCTACTGTCAAGCTCCCAGGAAGCAGAACGAAGGCCCCAGCCGCAGGGAGCTTCCAGTTAGACAGGGAGCGGCCACCACCCCCTGCTGGTGAAATGGGGACAGATCACACACCTGCGTGGGGAGGGGGGAAGGCCTGGAAAAGCCGAGTCACGGGAGTAGGAAAGCAAAGAAAGGCATTGCCCCCGGAAACAAACCCAGAGAGACCAGCTGCAGCGCCAGGTGTGGGGTGGAAGGAGCCACGTGTTTGCAAATGCTGGAGGGCTTCTTGTGGAAGGAGTTCCCAGGGCTTTGAGGGAGGACAGGCGCAGGCGTGGAAAGGGCATCTCCAGGGAGGAGCTGCCTCAGAGGTGGAGCCCATGCTCTGGACCAGGCTTGGGGGACCCGTCTCCCTGAGAGGGACGGAGGGGGACAGTGAGGATGATTACTGTGTGGGTGGAAGGCTCTCCTGGGTTCTCAAGTTCTTAGTTTCTGCCCAGAGAAGCTCCAGAGCTGGGCCAGCTGTTCTAGGTCTTGGAACCTAAAGGCCTGGAGCAGGGTAGTGGGCCTACTTCAGGCCCACCCCTGGGAGCTGGACTCTGCCTCTGCTCCTCCCCTCGGGGCTCCTTGCTCTGCCCCGGCCGTCTCTTCGCCTTCTCACTAAGCACCCGTGGGGGCGGGCCAGTTCTGAGGCTGGGGGCTGCGGGCATTGGCTGGCCCTGACTCTGGGTGGCCCCCTCTGTCCACCTCAGCTGCCTGACCACAGACACGGACTGGTACAGTGGAGAGACCTGCGAGCTCAGCATCAAGAAGAGCCTGGTGTACGGGCTCCTGGGGGCAGCGGGCGTGGTGGTGTTGGTGGCCTTCGCTGCCCTCCTGGTGTTCGCTTTCCGCTCCAGGAGAGAGGCCAGAAGGTGAGCCACCCTCCCCCTTGCCTCCAGCTCCTCCCCCTTTGCTGACCCCTCTTCTTCAGTCATCTCATCCTTGGGGAGGGCGATAGGGAGATGGAGGCAGGGACAGAGCCAAGCCCTGGATCCTTGTATTCATTCCTCCTCGTAATGGGGTCTCTCTGGTGTTTCTATTAACAGGCAAAAGTCCAAAGTGACTCAGTTGTCCAAGTGGTGTGAAGAGGATGGCAGAGCAGCCGCTGGGAACTTCCAAAACAGTGGCTTCGACATCCGTGACGGTATTAGAAATCCTCAGTGGACTCAAACGATTTCAAAGTGTGGGGACACATATAGGAGGCATGTGGGAGGGGCTGAAGGAGCAAAGGGGAAAAGCATTTTCTTCTCCAGAACAATTGGGTCCACATCTGCAACCACCACTGGCTCCTGCGGGGCCCTGGGTGGGCATAAGCATGGGCACAGCACAACTACACCAGGGGGCACAGTCACAGCTTATCTGATGGTCGGAGATTTCTCCCAAACACAAGGCTGTGCCTAAGTGGAGACAGGTAAGCACCTAGGAGTGGGTGAGCTCATTGACAGTGAGCTATAGCTCAGTAAAGTGATTAATTATAGACTTTGTTGGTTTTGTTAGACATATTAAAATGTCTAGAAATTGAGTCTTTAAATTCTAAAGAAAAAAATGAAATAAGAACATTTCTAGAAATTGTCTTTAAATTCTAAAGAAGGGAAAAATTGGAGTGAGGAAAACATTTTACTCAATCCACAAAAAGGCAAGAAAGGGGAAGCAAAAAAAAAACAAAAAAAAAACCCCAAAAGAAACAAAAAACAAGCAAACAAACAAACAAAAATTACAAAAAACAAAAACAAAAACATGAAAGAGCATAAAATAGCACAAAAAATCCAACCATACCAATAATCCAACCATATAAGTAACTACAATAAATATAAATAGGTTAAACACTTCAGTTAAAGAAGTGGACTTTTTTTTCAACAGGAGTGAAAGAATAGTTTATTGATAGAGAAAACAGTGAAAGTACACTTCCAAGAGATGGAAGAAGTCTGGAGCAGAAAGAGGTGGCTCAAAAGGCCAAGAGTGGATTTTTAAAAATCTATTCATGGTGGATGAAGGCACACATAAAAATTAGCAGCACAGGGAAAGGATGAAAACATAGTGTGGTCAAGACAAAAATAGAGACTTACTAACCAAAATAACTGTTGTTCTATATATTCAGCGTAGGTAAATAAATTTTAAAGCAAAAATAATCACTAGGGATAAAAATGATAAATATCTATTGGGAAATGTTTTACCTTGTTAAGAATATATAAGTTTAACTTGTGTACCCTATTAATACAGCTTCAAAATATATAAAGCAAAAATTGACAAAACTATAAGGAAAAATAATGAATGCACCATCATGGTGAGAGATTAAAAAAAAAAAAAGACTTTCTCAGTAATTGATTGATCAAGAAGGCAAAATAATGATTAAAGATATAAAACTTTCATACAAAATAAATGACAGCCTTAATATAATTGTCATAGACACACTGCATTCAACAACTGGAGAGTACACATTCATTAAAGAGCATGTAGAAAACTTGTAAGAGTCACCACACACATAGCCAAAAAAATATTTGTTTAAATCAGACTATATTATCTGACCACAATGCAAATGAGTTAGAAATCAATACCAAAAATATTTCTGGAAAACAAAAATCCTATATCTTTGGGAAAAAAATTTTAAAATATTTATTTATTTATATTGTTTTTTTGACAGAGATAGAGAGAGACACAGACAGAGAGAGAACTGAACTGGGAGAGTTCCCAGTTCAGCATATGGTTCCACACGGGCCGGGGCTGGGATTCGATCCCTGGTCCCTGGCGCTGCAAAGTGAGCGCTTAACCCACTGAGCCATCCCGGCTTCCCTGGAAAAAAATTTTAAGTTGCCAAATAGCTCATAAAGCAACTTAAGAAATTAAATATTTATTTTTATTATTATTTTTCTTTTTTTGACAGAGAGAAAGACAGAGAGAGACAGAGAGAAGGTGGAGGGCCCAGAGCAGTGTCCATAGTTGTACATCATCAGTTTTTGCTATAGTTTCACTTCACAGGACAGGAACTGGGCCGGGAGCCTCCCTCATGGGCCCCAGCAAGGACTGAACTGGGAGCACGCCCCAGCTCAGCACGTGGGTCCACTCAGGCTGGGGCCGGGATTTGATCCTTGGACTCTGGGCTGCAAACTGAGCACTCAACCCGCTGAGCCATCCCAGCATCCCGAAGTAGGGAATTATAATGAAAGTTAGAAAATCTTTGGATCTGAATGATAATGAAAATACTTGGTATCAAAATGTGTGGGAAGCAGCTACATCTCTACTCAGAAGGAAACAGAGCTTTAAAACACTTGTATTGGTTGAAGAAAAAAAGATTGGAGATTATGGGGCTAACTTTTCAATTTAGGAAGTTAGGAAAAGAACAAAATATCTGTAAAGAATGAATTTGTAAAAATAAAGATAAGAGCAGAAATCAACACACTAGAGAGTAGAAGTGCAATAAAAAGAGTCAACAAATCAAAAGTTGTTTATTTGAAGAGATTGGTGAAATTGACTAATTTCTGCTTAAGATCAATGAAGAGATGAGGGTGAAGATACAGTACAAATAGTATAGGAATGAGTAAGGAAACATCGCTATGATTGTAGCAGCTATTTAAAAGGTAATAAGAGACTAGTATAAACATCTCCCAACCAACAAATCCAGAAACTTAGGCAAAATTCTGAAATCCAGAGAATGATCTTAAAACATTTGTTTTCTTAATAAGTCAGACTCAGATGTTTTACAAGTGAATTCTACCATTCACAGAGCAGAGACTGATAATCTTACACAAATTCATTCAGAGACTGGATGATTGAATGAAAAGAAGGAATTCTCTCCCATTCAGATTCTGGGCCTACTATACATGTTTATAGCAAAACCAGACAAGACAGTACAAGAAAGTAAATGAAGTCCAAACTCTGGGAATGGGTCAGCGGGTTAAGTGCTTACTTTGCAGCCCTGGGGACCAAGGATCGAATCCCAGCCCTGGCCTGTATGGACCCATGTGCTGAACTAGGGTGTGCTTCCCATGCGGGAGGCCCCCTTTTGGTTCTCACCTCCCGGTTTGGCCCCTGGCTCGAGGGGGCGTGCTTCCCATGCCAGAGGCCCCCAGCCCAGTTCCCACCCTGTTTGGCTCCCTCCCACCTGTGTGGAGTGAAACCATGTTGAAAACCGATGACATACAACTGTGGAGACTACTCTGGGCCCTTCCCCTTCTCTCTGTCTCTCTCTGTTTCTGTCTCTCTCTGTCTCTGTCAAAAACAATAAATTAAATCTTAAAAAAAAAAAGAAAAAGCCCAAACTCACTTGTGCATATAGATACAAAAATTCTAAACTAAAATTAGCACACCAAATCCACCAGGTATAAAAATCACAACTAGTTGAGTTTCTTCTAGAAAATAAAGTTTTCTCAAATTTATAAATTTACCACACTACCAGAATAAGAAGAAAAATATGATCACTTTAATGAATGAAAAATAAAACATTTCATAAATATTCATATCTTCTCGTCATGTAAACTCATCCAATTAGGTACAGAATTTCCATTTCCTGGTAAAGTTATCCACATAAATACACAAAAATCATCCTCAATGATAAAACATTAAAAGTCATTTAATTTAACGAGGTGTTGGCAAACTTTTCTACAGTACGTGTGCCAGCCTAGTCTCACCGGGCTACATTCACAGTGTCAGTAGGCTGACCACACGTATGTCTGAAACAGGACAGATAATTGTTTTCTGTCCTATTTAAAATGGTGCATCTGGTGAGCCTACTTGTGGGCCATATAAAAATAGGTGGCAGGCTGGATTTGGCTTACAAGTATTAGTTTGACTACTTCTGTACTGAACCAGGAGCAAGTAAGTCACACCCTCTATCACCAACTCTATTAGTTATTGTCCTGGTGTATGAATCAATACAATAAAAAAGAAACATAAAGTGTTTAAAGATAGAAAAAAAATGAATCTGTCATTTGCTGATGGTGTTGTTGTCTTACATAAGACCCAAAATAATGTTAAATCACTAAAATTAATAGAATTTAGCAAAATTACCAGATATAAAATCAATTCTTATAAGGTTAATTGCATTTCTATGCACTAGCAATGAACAGATAATTTAATATTAGAAAAGAAACCTCTTTATATAGCACTTAGAAATACATCTAACAAAGGATTTTTGAGACTTTTCAGTGGAAAATGCTAAAACTTAATTTAAAAGCATTGTAGAAACCCTACTTGAAAGAAAAGCCACAAGTTCATGAATTGAGGCAGTCGATATCCTGAAGCCATTAAATGGAACCCCAATCCAATATGAATGGGCTTCATGAACTTGAGAAGCTGCTTGCAAGGCACTTATGGTTTTTCTTTGTTTAATTTTTGAATGTGATTTTTTACATCTTCCAAGAACCAAACAAACCATTGGCTGATGGCAGGTAATTTAGGTGGCCTCTCATGTTTGCAGTAGTTTTCAGGTTCCTGGGAAGTGGAGTTGCACCCCTCACCCTCCAGTGGGTGGTATTAGAGGGAGAGATGAGAACTTGTGTTCCTAACCATCTGCTTTGGTGGGACTTTTTCCCTGTCTAGAACCAGAGGACTCCGTGCACCTGGACTCCATCTATAGTAACTTCCCACCCTCCCTGGGCCAAATAGATTGTAAGAAAAAGGTAAGAAGGGCCTGCATGAGATGTTCACCTCCCCGCAACTCCCCTCCTACCATGGTAGGAACTTCAGGAAAGCAGACATGTTTACGGTTTATCAGTCCAGGTGGCCAGCAGGGTGGGGAAGAAGCAGAGCTAAGCAGCAAGGTGGAAGCTATCTTTCCTAGACCACGGAGGCTTCAGGCTCGGAGGTTTCCTTCTGCACTTTTAAGTATGTCCTTGATGCCAATTTATTTAGTTATTTTAATTTCCAATCATGCATTAAAGTCAAAATAATAGTGCGGCAAATACCTATGTATCTCATCTAGATCAACAATGTTTAACATGTTGCCGTAATATAATGTATACGAGTATACACATTAATATTTGTTGAACCATTTGGGAGTCATTTGCAAACATTATGACACTTGATTGCTAAATACATCAGTACACACCCCCAAGTACCATTATCACACCCAATAACTTGATAATAATTCTATCATATATCTAATATCCATTTTTTTTCAATTAATCCAAGAACATTTCTTATTACTAGTTTTTTCAAATATGAATACTAGAAATTTCACTCATTGACTTTGGTGGTGTTTCTTTGGTTTTTTAACCCACAACTGACTTGTATATTTAAAAAATATATTGATTTTTATAAGAGTCTAGGATGATTGTCTTAAATATCCCACATTCTGGATTTCTCTAATTATTTCCTCATGGTGACGTTTAACTTGTCCCTCAATCCTCTGTATTTCCGATAAACTAGCAGTTAGGTCTACAGGCTTGGTTACACTCAGCTTAACCATTTTTGTTAAGCGTGCACCATAGGTAGTGGTAGTCCATCATCTCAAGTGGTTCATGTCGGGTTGTCCCACTATGACTGAGGCCAAGATGGGTCACTTGGGTAAGGGGTGCCACTTCAATTTTATTTTAAAAGAGTGGGTAGTTGAGGAAAGAAGAAATACTCTCAAAGCATTCACACCTCAGAAGTGTAATTGGCTTCAGGCACTATGTACCCTGAAGAGAACATTGTTGCAGAGATGAACTCCCTGGCCAGAACCCCGTTAAGCCTGCCTGATTCTGGGATGAGGTCGGATGGAGGAACACAGTTAGTTTGTATTAGATTCCAGGTAGTATTAATAGAATAAGGTCTAAGTTGAGGACTTCCCCTGTCCCAAGACTCTTATGCTTTCAAATTTTAGGTTTCTCATGGGCCCAGTCCTCACCTGGCTCTGTCTCTCTTTCTAGATCAAGATCCAAAGACCTCAGGTGGTGACAACATCATTTTAAGGTGAAGATGATTTCATATAGAGCTGTGGAGTCTGGGAGTGAGGAGACCTCAGTTCAGCTGTTTAGTGGAATATTTTCCCATTGAGAACATTCCACAGGAACCTGATGAGAAATAAGGAAGAAGAAGAGAGAGACCACAATTCTAAGAATCTCTCCAATAGAAGCATCCAGGGAGTTCTGATGGGCTTGGCATGATCTCAGGCGAGTCTCTCCTGCTCATTCTGGGGCGGTTCTTCCTCCCTCTGGACCAGCTTCAGCACCAAGGACAGCATCTTCATTAATGGGTTTACTATGGTGATCACTCAAACAGTGGATGACACTTTACATTGTACAAACGCTCTTGTAAGATTTATTGCATTCCCACTTCTCGTGTGTGTGTTTTTTAAAATACATAACATGTTTTCTTTGAGTATATAGGATTATGAGTATTTTTTAAGTTCTTATTTTTATTCACAGATTCTGGGTTTTTGTTAGTCAATATAACCACATATATTTCTACTAACTAGAACCAATAAAATCAATTTTATTACGTTTTTTGTGG
Organism: Craseonycteris thonglongyai; assembly: GCA_004027555.1. Classification (NCBI taxonomy): domain Eukaryota; kingdom Metazoa; phylum Chordata; class Mammalia; order Chiroptera; family Craseonycteridae; genus Craseonycteris; species Craseonycteris thonglongyai. The sequence continues at coordinate 3,484 of PVKE010006638.1, read as the reverse complement.
TTTCCATACCATTCTCTAGTCAACACCCTATACAAGTTCCCGTTTCTCACCCACTGGGTTCTCCCTTCTCCCCCAGGATATAGGAGCTGATGAGTTTGGCCTCGAGATGACAGAAGGGAGACCTGCAGCTAGGAAGAGTGCCATCCCTGACCTTCCCTGGCATCACTTACTGGCCACTGAGTTTGCCATGAGGAAGGACCCACACACAATCACTTGCTCATGTAACACAAGCGTTCACTTCCTAGTGAGAGAGAACTGAGTTCTCCTTCTGGAAATGGGCTTATGTGTCTTTCCATAGATCTGAAGTGATGGAGTCTTGGGTTCTATTTCCAGCTTTTTCATTAACTCCCTAGGTTAAATTTGGGCAAATCATCTTTAACCCTTTGGACTCAGTCTTGCCTTCTGCTGAATAAGTACTACGTTGTTTTTAAAGTTCTCATCGCTGCCATTTTTAACATTTTTTAGGATGCTTTATTACTATTCCCACTATGTAGCTCCGAATTTGTTTTGTTCTGGATGGTCTCTTCCCCAAGGCCTCCCCACTGAACCTAAGAAAAAGCCTAGATTCTGCTGCCCCCTTATGGACACTTAGAGCATCTACAAGCACCATTCAGTTTCTCAGGGTCACTCCCTCCTGGCCTCCCCCATTAGAGATCTTTAGTCTTCACTTGATTCATTCCCATATCTGACCTAGCTCCTAAAACTGGGCTATGCTGGTCTGTTATGTCTTATATTACAATGCCATAGATTGTGTGGCTTATAAACAACAGACATTTAATTCTTGTAATTCTGGAAGTTGAGAAGCCCAAGATCACAGTGCTGGCAGATTTAATGGCTGGTTAGCACCTGCTTCCTGGTTCACAGACAGCTGTGTTTTTTCTGTGTCCTCACATGGAAAGGGCAAGTGAGCTCTCTTGGACCTTTTATAAAGGCAATAATCCCATTTAGGAGGGCTCTGCCCTCATGCCCTAATCACCTCCCAAAAGGCCCTACCTCCTAATACCATCGCACTGGGGATTAGGTTTCAACAAATGATTTCTGGGCGGACACGTTTAGTCTGTGGCCTGGGCTAAATCCAGGCATCTTCACAGTGAGAACTGCCCCTCCCCCCCGCCCCCCCTCAGGCTAAGGTGCCAGTGCATTTAAAAGAGCTGCAGATTCGGCATCCAACCTCGAATGTCATTACCCACCCTAGCCCCTTTCTGCTCTCTCCTGATATCTGCTCCATGGAGGGGCAGACTGGAGTGGCTACACAGGTAGGCAGCCCAGGTCCAACACTGGCTCAGTCACCCAGCTACCTGGGTGAACTTGGGAAAGTCACTTCTCTCTGGACCTCAGTTCTTTCAGTTGTAGGCTGACCAGACATACTATTTGAAACAGGATGGAAAATGGTACTGTTCTGTTGCAAATGGTATGCATGGTGAGTCTACTGACACCTTGAATTTAGCCCAGTGAGACTAAGCTGACCATATGTACCATTTGAAACAGGATAGTACTGTCCCAGGATAGTTTCTGTCCCATTTAAAATGGCACATCTGTGGATGATGGGATAGCTCAACCGTTGAGCACTTGCCTTGCAATCGTGAGGTCCAGAGCTTGGTTCCCTGCCCTGGCCCGTGCAATCCCAAATGCGGGACTGCGGCACAACTGATGACCACTGGGATGGCTCAGCGGTGAAGGTTTTCACCTCCCACGCAGGAGGCCCCTGGTTCCATTCCCACCCCTTTGGTTCCCTCCCCACATGGCCCCACATCCACCTGTGTGGAATGAAACCATGTCACAACTGATGATGTACAACTATGGAGACTGCTCTGGGCCTTCCCCTCTTCTCTTTCTCTCTCACTTTCCCTCAAACAATAAAATAACTGTTAAAAAAATAAATAAAAATAGGGAAGCCAGATGGCTCAGTGGGTTGAACACTTACTTTGAAGCCCTGGGGACTGAGGATCGAATCCCAGCTCTGGCCTGTGTGGACCCATATGCTGAACTGGGGCATGCTTCCCATGCGGGAGGCCCCCAGCCCAGCTCCTGCCCTGCATGGCCCCCACCCACCTGTGTGGAACAAAACCATGTTGAAAATTGATGACATACAACTATGGAGACTGCTCTGGACCCTCTCCCTTCGCTCTGTCTGTCTCTATCTCTCTCTCTTTGACTCTGTCAAAAAATAAAAAAATCTTAAAAAAATAAAAAAAAATAAAAAAAAAATAAATATAACAGTACATCTGACCAGCCTACTCAGCTGTAAAGACTGAGTGACCACTCACGTGTGCCAAACACTACATGTTGTATATTTTAACTCGTTTATTTCTCACAACCCTGTGGAGTGGGAACTATCATCACCCCCATTACACAAATAAAGGAACTGAGACCAAGAGATCCAGTAACTTGCCCCAAATCATGCAGTCCATAGGCATGAAGCTGAAATCACAAACAAGGGAAGCTGGTGGTCATGTCTGTGCTCCTGACCACCAGTCATGTGCCCTCCCTATGAGGCCACTCTTGGGATTCACAGCGTTAGGGTTAAAATCCTTGGAACAAAGCTTGGCACATAGAAACTTCTAGAAATAAAGGAAGCATTCGTTATTATTACATCGGCTTCTTTTCCTCACCATTCTCTCTCCATAGCCCTTCTCTCTTAAGTCTCTTCTTCCTCTCCTCCACCCCTTGAAGATCATTGGACTGGGAGTAAGACAAAAGGAAGGCTCTGTCACGTCACAGAAACAGGGAACTAAATGCACAGACATGCACAAAAGAAGGCTAGACGCGCATAAACCAAGGCACAAGAGGAGGCTTTAGCAGGGGCCTAAAGGCAAAGAGGATTAGAAAACCACCCCTCCAGAGTCACCTCTGGCCACTGGCATCATCCATAGTCATGCAGTTCCTTTTGCCAGGCTCCCCCTTTGATGCTGTTCGGTTTGGACCTCGGGTCTGTTGTGGGCCATCACCCCTGCCCCAACCTATTGCCTTGTCTGCCTCGGGGCTACTGTCCCAGGGGTGCCCTCCCACCAATCACTCCTTTCTGCCACAGCCACTGGCTCCTCACCCTCTTATTAAAGCAAGTTCTGCACTCCTCAGAGTGATCATCAAGGTCCCTGGAATCAGGGACCACCTCCCCCACCCAACGCCCAACTCCCTCTCTCCCTCATCTCTCCTCTGCATGGTCTGATGCAGGGGTTCCCAACCGTTTTATACCCTAGGGCGTATTCTAAAATATCAGTAGGGCGGCGGGCACCAGCTATTTCTAAGGATATTTATTATTGAACAAGAATAAAAAATAATAAAAATAATTTTAAAATAATAAATTTATCGTACAAATTATATACACACAAAGAAACATATATACAAAACATAATACAAAGTAAATAAAAAACACACGTATAATAAAATCATTTAAAAAAACATAAAAAAGATATTTCCAAGGAGATCCAAGATGGCGGCATGAGAGGAGAACGCCGATAACTGCCTGGGAAGGGCCTTGTGA
>PVKE010006637.1:0-53574 GCA_004027555.1 Craseonycteris thonglongyai | reverse complement strand
AAAGGTATGGCTAGAGGTTATAGTTTAACAAAAAATAGTGCAGCTTGGTACATGCTGTAATGTCTGCATAGAATTGTCTCTTTTAATCCTATAATTAATTTTTAATGACTAGAGATTTCTCTTGTACAGAATCTTTATTTTTACATAATAAAAAAATATATACATGATTACACATATAAACGTCTAGAAATGTGGTAATATTATGCACCTATTTTGATTATCATATGATTATTTTTGTCTAATTCTCGTGATTCTAGAAGCGGCATGGTGGGAAGGTTTAGGATCACAGTGTCATATCTCTTCCTTGGTATTATAGCTTTGTAGCTATTTGGAATTTTTATGGAGGCATCAAAAACAATTCCATAAGGATGCTTTTAGTTTTTCTCAATTCTGTGTACAAACTTGATTATTCTGAGTGTTGGCATCAAATTAGATTTTAATTGTGTGATTTAAAAAAAAATTTTCTTGTGGGTTCTACACCATAACATTAGTTATAATTTAGCAAAACTTGGCCTTTAGTTTAACCATACATACACTTCTATCTCTATTGCCTCCACTAGCAGATGAGCATTTTAGTATCAACTGATTATTAAAAGATACCTTCAAGAAATGTTAAAATAATTTCATAAGAGTTTTTTCTTGTTTGGACATCATGGATTGCCATTGATTCTGTGAGTGAGTGAGAGAGAGAGAGAGAATGAGGGAGAAACTCATTTCATATGCCTGCTTATTTAGAATTGTTAAAACAACAAAAGAGGATGCTTCTGTATTGATTATTGTGCTTGCTTTTGCACATATCTAAGTTTGGCACATTTGAGGATCTAATACTGCTCTGTGTTCACCACCCAGGACTATAAGATGCCTAGCACTTACAGTCTTTCCACTGGCCATAATCTTTCCATAAAAAAGAAAAAAAAAAGAAACAAACAAACAAAGAAACAAAGAAAAAAGAAAGAAAAAACAAAGGAAGAAATATACTGGACTCATGTGAATGAAATAACAGTATAGGAAATTATTTCTTGCCTTTCTATCAACCAGTGGTTGAAATCTGTGCGATTGGAAATATTTCAGTGGAAAGTAAGTCTACAGGTTTTTGGAAACAAATCTGCAGTACCTGATGTCTAGTGGGTGACATAGTGACTGTGTTAGGTGGCAATGTTAGAAGGTGAATGTGTGTCCACAAGCAGTTGGGTATGGTAGTTCTTTCCAATACTTTCAGACAGATTGGCTTCACAGCGCTGTTACAATTTAAATGACTTGTTTCAAGGTAAGGCTGCACTACAGTCTATTATCTATGTTGGCAGTCCGTGATGCATGTCTTCTCAATAGCTTTGGAATTAGTTTTATTGTTGTATTTTAAAAGTTGTATTAACATGAAAGGAAAGAATTAGGAGAGAACTAGGAATGCATTTTGTAATATTTCACAGGGTCTTCTATAAACTGAAGAAAGCTGAGAAAATACCCTTGTTAAACTTGCCTTCCTGACCAAAAACTTCCTCATTCCATCCCAGTAAGTTAAACCATAGATTTTGAACGGAGCCTGAGGTTTATCATTTTCCTTTCAGCTTTTAAGATCTGCATAGTAAAATTTCTGATTCAAACAATGAAAGAATAAGATGCAAGCTTCTTTAAGGAAAGTGTGCTCTGGGTTTATTTCTTTGTTTGTTTGCTAGATTTATATGATACTTTTAACCTGAGGTCTAGGGCACTTTCTTAGGTCAGCTCCTTCCCCACCTTTTTAAAATTGATCACTTGAGATGTAATCTGTGAATCACCTCAGTGACTCCCTCTAAGCTCCCACTGGCATCAGGCGCTGGCTGCTCATGTCAGACCACAGAAAACTACAGCATGTCAGATCCATGCAACGCCAGCTCTCCATGGAGAGACATTCGTCAATGTCTTATTGCAACTGATGCCCTCTTTGGGAAAATTTTTGTTGTAAAATTGTGGTCATGAGACTGATAAAAATATCTGCACATATACAAGAGGTGCAGTTGGTTGTTATTTTTGCCCCTTTTTATTTTCATTATAGAATACCTATCTTAACAGAAAATGTATATTGTTTTACTTCTCCAATGCTAGTGCTAAAAGGCTTACAAATCTTCAAGGAGACAGCTGGTCCAACTAAAAATCAAGTAAGAGACAAGTCAGAAATCTGGGAAGACAAGCCATAGCAAAGCCAGCACAGGTCTACTTTTCTGATGAGTAAGCATTTCTCTAACACTCCTCAGTTTAAAGGAAAAAAAAAAAAAAGGTGGGGGAAGGATGATGGAAACTGCCCTGGTTAATAGTCAGTTTACACCTTTCTTTAATGAGTTTCCTAGAAGTTTATGGTTAAGTTACCCTGGTGACTTAGGTAGGGTTTCTGTCAACTCCAGCTGAGGCTGTCAGAATAAGAATAAAGGGTCCATTTTCTGATTAATGAAAATAATAATTATGTATGGATGAAAGCAGAGAGAAAGCAAAAGAGCTTCCATGTTACTTTAAACAAAGAAGAGTTGAGGGCTTATCTTAACTATGCATTGGCACCGCAATGCGAAATGGTCATGCAAAATTAATTTTTAATGTGTTCAATTTATATTAAAAATTTCTGCAAGTGTGTGAATTTTTTTTTCCAAGGCTGGAGTGCTACTTCATTTACAATATTCCCTGAAGGTGTTTTTTTTTTTTTTTTTTAAAGAGACTCTTAAACTGAAGCCATTTTAAGGGTTTTATGAGACATTATGTGAGCTTTCATATGCAAGTTAGTCGTTAAGTACCAGATATTATATTCTGTAATATGCTTAAGTGATATTAGAGGCTGTATATAGCCTGCAGTAATGGCTATTGCTGCTTTTTTAATTTATCAAGAAAATGTTGCTTAAATAAGGAGCAAATCAATGCTGGGTTGTACAAAATATAAATGTAAGGAAGTAACAGTATTTTTTATATATGTGCTTCTTCCACCTTCACTGAATGAGAAAAATACAACCTCCATTCAGGGCTTATGTTGATAGAAATTGTCAAAAAATAAAATAAAACAGCATATTTAGAATTACATAGCTGCTAAAAATACACAGAAAGACATTGAACAGTGGATACCCATTGCTACTCAGTGCTTCATGATAGAGATAAAGACATATTTTATGTCCTTGATAATTGTTTTTTGTATGCTTTCTGGCATTCAGACAAAGTAAAATCTCTTACTGGATTTAAACCAGTTAAGCCTTTGACTATTCTGCCTACAAAGGGAAATATTTGTATTAAGCTGGATTCGTTGGTCAAGCTTTGAAAAGAACAGATAAAGCCCCCACTTGGTGAGTAAAATTGACTTAAAAAAATTAAAGGCAGATTCTTGTGCAATGATCCTCCCACCCAACAACGTATCACAACCTCCAAAGCCAATTTCAAAATGTTGATAATGTTGTGTATGTTTAACAGTTTTAACTCGGTTTTAAAATTATTTTTATTACTTGGCAGACATAAGATATATGACTGATTATTGACAAGCTATGCGTTTTATCCAGGGCTTATCATTATGGAAATAAGAGGCCTAAAAGTACGGTAAATCATGTCTCATTAAACAAAAATATCAAAAAGTAGTGAATAATCCTAAGCTAAATGAAGATTCCCTCAATTTGGCAGTGTGAAATTTATTTTATACTTCCATTTTTGTATCAAAAGCAAATGATTCCTTAGTTGAGATTATTCCCTTGAACATTTTCCTGCACTACAGGCATCATCAACATATATATAAATATATTATATATTTAAATTTCTTAAATAGTATCTTAAATATCATCAAAGTTTCACACACTGAACTTACATTGTGCGCAATCCAAAAATGAAAGTTCAGTTAGGGTTTCTTGACTGTTTTGTGAAACAAGTAACAAATTAATAAGCCAATATAGAAAACAGCTTTCAGAGAAAGTACATATTTAGACTAAATACATATTTATCCTCCTCTATCTAAAATATACATTACTGATTGTTTATTGATTAATTTTTATTTTTATTCCACATTTATGAAGCCCCAACTATATTCCTGGCAAAAACTTCTGAAGTTTGGAGATCTAAATTGTCTTCAAAATCACCAACAAAAAGTACATGATATTCAGTATAATTTCAGTGGTTCATTTCTTTTGGTTTCCTAATTCTTAAAAAATGATAATAAAAATCTTTTACATGAGAGATAACTATCAGGTAATCAGAACGTTAATTTATTTTTTATTTTTTTGTTAAATTTATTGGGGTGACATTAATTGATATTAATTACATTGCTTTCCAGGTGTACAATTCTACATTACATTGTCTATACGTCGCATTATGTGCTCACCACCCAGAATCAGCTCACTTTTCATCACCGTATGTTTGATTCGCCCCCACCCCATCTCTCCCACCCACCCCCAACCTTCAGGTAACCACTAAACTATTGACTGTGTCCATGAGTCTTTGTTTCTTTCAATTTTATATTCCACCTATAGGTGAGGTCATATGTTTCTTGATTCTTTCATTCTGATCTATTTCACTTAATAAAATGTTTTCAAGGTCCGTTCATGTCATAAATTGCTGCATTTCATCTTTTCTTATTGCTGAGTAATATTCCATTGAGAATGCTTATTTTTATTAGAACACTCTACAGCCAAAACTTTCCTGAACTTTCTGCTGCCTTCTTGGAATGAATCTTACTACACTTACTATGTTTTTTGTCACTTGATTTTTTAAATATCAACATGGGCAAGCAGAGTTTTTCTTTCTGCAACCCATTCAAGCTGTAGAATCTTTCTGTATATTCACAAGTTTCTTGGTTCCCTTGGGTTCCAGTAGACCCAAAGTTGTGTATTTAAAAGGAAGACAATATTCCAACTTAGCTCTCGGCCTCCCTTGGCCCAGCTGCAGATCTCTCTCTCTTCCCTTCTTTCTCCACTTTGAATTATGATTAAATGCATTTAAAATCAAAATCATCTTTTCCACTTGCCTCCCCTCTCCCAGCTGCTGATTCCTACCCCATCCCTCTTTTGGAGTCAGAATTAATACGAATATTTAAAATCAAAATCATCTTGTGTTTCCTGGCCCTCGCCTAGCAGCTGCAGATTTCTGCTCCCTGTACTAATCTGGAGCTCACCAAAATGTTTCTTAGAAAAAATAATATGAAGTTGTTTTTTTTCTTCCAAAGCTGCTAGTGCTTTCATGGCCCTCATTTTAACCTGTTTTCTGTTATAAGGACCACGAACATGGTTTTGCTAGGAGAAAAGTGTGTCAAATTGTAGGTGTGCATGCCAGGGAGAAAGCTTACTTACTAATTAATACTCGTATTAGATGGCATGTGGGAGTTGTCTGTGGCATTTGCTGTTATGGAACCTATTCCAACACGTATGTACATACTGTACATTTTTGACCGATACAGGAAAATAAAACTGAAAAGAGAGCTCAGCTCTATCAGATCTTAAAATAAACATTCAGAAGAAATAAGGAGAAATAAGCAAATAAAGTTTTTTTGGCAGAGAGTTTATTTATTTAGCAACAGTGATGCAGTTGCTTACACTTTCTACAAATGTTTTATCTCTTTTTCCCTAGCACCTGTCCCTGAGTGAATAGAACCACATCTGTCTCATCTTGGCATAACGAGTACACATCTACATCTGTGAATGATGATTCCATTTTTGAAGGAAACAGTGTATACTTTTGCATTCCTGCAGTCTGGGAAAAAAAATATTTGCACAATGGATTTTGTGTCTTGCAGGAAGGCTTCTAAATAGTGAATATAAAGTTTGAAACTGGCACAAAAATATTGAATTTAGGAAAGCCATGAATTTTACCTATATCAGTATATGCATGCTATGTATGTAAATATATATCTTATTCAATTAACAAAATATCAGACAAAGAAAGGATTTGCTTAGCAGAAGTATAATTTAGTAAATACTTCCATATTTTCCAAGCTTCAATATTTTACAAGATGGTAATGGTTTTCATATTGCTACAAAAATATTTTCTGAAAGGAAAAGATTAATTTTATGTAAGAAAAAATTCAGGATCTTAATTGATACCAATTAGAGTCACTGATTGTGGTAATGTAGGGCATTTTGTATTTTGCATACTTCAATTTTAATACAATTAGCCAATCTTCATGTAGAATCCTTTGATAATTAATGAGAGAGTTTAGGGAAAGTGAAGGATCCCGGAAGCAGTAACTTCAGATTCACAGCAGAAGCTACAATTCAGAAGATAAACAATTTTTCTTTCCCCCAAACTGCACTAATTGCTGTGGTCGCTATTTGAAACCACAAATGTAGCCATTACCCTTTCTTTGTTCTGTTACTCTTTTCTTTACATCTACTCCAATCTCCTGTTTCTAATTGGTTTTACTCCATACTTCCATTACCTTGTTGAAATTTACAATCATCGATTTCTGGATTCTCCAAAAGCCTCCAAACTGATCTGTCTCAAGACATTTCCCAAACCTCTGCTCCCACCAGAAAGAGCATTTCTGAACTTCCTTCTGATCTCAGGTTTTCCTGCTGCAATTTCTTCAATGGCACCCTATTGCCCTCATGAGAAAGCCCAAACCCAACTCCTTATCTTGTTTAAAAGGGCCTCTGGAATGATCTTTGTAAGACTAGGGTAGCCTAACTCTTTCTTTTCCCACTCTCTACTATCTCCAGACATTGGTGGATTCTTTTATTATTATTTTTTTAAGATTTATTTTTATAAAATAAATCTTAGACAGACAGAAAGACAAAGAGTCAGAGAGAAGAGGGAGGGCCCAGAGCAGTCTCTGTAGTTGCATGTCATTGGTTTTCTACATGGTTTCATCCCACAGGTGGGTGTAGGGCTGCATAGGGCAGGAACTGGGCCAGGGGCCTCCTGTATGAAGCTTGCCCCAGTTGGGATTGAACTGAGGGCACAACCCCAGTTCAGCATATGGGTCCACATGGCCAGGGCCTGGATTTGATCCTTGAACCCTGGGGCTTCAAGATGAATGCTTAACCTGCTGAGCCATCCCTGCATCCCTGGTGGATTATTTCCAGCCCTCGAAACTCTTCCCATGTTATCCTTTGCTTTCTCTCTCCCTCCTCCTCCCCACCTTCGAGTTTTTCATGTTATTTCTTTTTTTTAAAGATTTATTTTGTTATTTGAGAGAAGGTATGAGAGAGAGAGACAGAGAGAGAGAGAGAGAGAGAGAGAGAGAGAGAGAGAGAGAAGAGGGGAGGGCCCAGAGCAGTCTCTATAGTTGTGCATCATTAGTTGTGACATGGTTTCATTCCTCACAGGCGAATGTGGGCCTGTGCAGGGTGGGAACTGAACTGGAGGCCTCCTGCATGAGAGGCAGGAACCTTCACTGCTGAGCCATCCTGGCAGTTACCAATTGCATGCCAATTCAGCATATGGGTTTGCATGAGCCAAGACCAGGATTTGATCCCTAAATCTCATGATCGTTCAGTGAGCATTCAACCCCTGAGCTATCCCAGCATCGCTAGTATTTCTTATATGTACAACAGTTTCTCCTACCACTGTTTCCCTGCCAGGCTGCCATGTGACTTTACTGTATGACAGCAAATGGGAGTAGGTTGAGCTATATAATAACAGGTATGAAGTCAGTGGGTACAGGAATTATGAACTTGGACTTAAACTTAATGACCTTCTCATTTTTTGTGGGGAGGTGTCTATTTACTTTGTATAGAACACTGATTTAAGCACTACCAGAATATATTTGAAATTTTACGCAAAAGTTTGACAATGTATTTAGGAAAACTGAACTGATACAAGCAGAGTATATTCTAACGTCAAATAGAAGTGATACAAGCAAGGTATACAAGAAATATAAATTATGTTGTTGTTTAGTGCAAAAAGTGAAGGTAATGGCTTTGACATTTTATTCTTTGATCTGCCATTAGCTCATATTCATTTTCTTCCACAAAGAAAATAGCCAGGTTTTTTGATAACATGGATATAATGATTTGTGGCTATCAAAAAATAATCCTTTAGGTGATTCCATAATCTCATTTGTTAACCAAGTCCCAGGATTTCACAGGTCTCACATGTCCGCATCTCAGCTTTAATCCTCCTGCTTCTCTGGAAGTCAAGTTTTTTTTTTCTTGACTACTCCACAGTGAAAAGCAAGAACAGCTGCTCTCCACGGCTGTGCCTGTTCACATTGCTAAAGCGTCCTGTATCTCACCTATCTTTCAAGTAGCACTAGGTTCTCGAAGGAAAAACTGCATCTGCAAACTAAACAGTTTTGTTTTTATTTCAAGGACACTGCTTGTCCCAGGGTGGTTGCTGCACAGTTGCATTTCCATCTCCTAACTTGCCTTGGGAACGCTCCAACTGCTCTCATGTCTCTAAACTTTGCTCTGTACCTTGGGTTGAAACTGCCTCCGTGTGGCTGCAGTGCTGAGCATTGTCACACACCTTTCTAAGTACTTTTTTTTAAATTTTTTTATGTGCAGGCGGGAAGAGCAAGCTGCATAATTTACCAGCACTTCCTGGGTGGCCACACCTTCCTTTCCTCCCCTGTCTGGCCTAACCCAGCAGCCATCTGTTCTAAGCACCAGGGTCCTCCTGTGCTTGACAATACACTGCACTGTTACATTCAGAGAAATGAGCTCTGATAGAAATCTGAAATTCTTTCTTCATCTGTAGTGTGTCCAATTTCCTGTGTTTTGTTGGTTGCAGCCAGTTTGTATACACAGCCTTGTAAGTTTCTTTCTTTTTTTTTAACAATTTTTTTAAAGCATTTATTGTTATTGTTTTATGACAGAGAGAGAAGGGGGAGGCCCCAGAGCAGTCTCCATAGTTGACAGCATTAGTTTTCCATATACGGTAGTTTCACTCCACAGGTGGGCGCAAGGCTGCACAGAGCAGGAACTAGGCCAGGAGCCTTCCACATAGGCTCTGGCAAGAACTAAACTGGGGGCACACCCCATCTCAGCATATGGGTCCTCATGGGCCGGGGCCAGGATTCGATCCTCGGTCTCCGGAGCTGCAAAGTGAACGCTTAACCTGCTGAGCCATCCCAGCTTCCCCTGTAAGTTTCTTTTTGCTCATTTTTATTCAAACAAACAAACAAATAAATAAACAAATATCCATGCATGTTATATAATTTGTATTATTTATTGATAGCACTCTGGACTACTAGATATACATATAAGGAGGCAGTTTTAAAAAATATATTATACACCCAAGAGAATACAGTCTAGTGGGGAAATTATATATTTAAAAAATGTTTCAAAATATGTTATTCCATCAGTTTTACTGCAATTGATTCTGAATCTTGGTGTTTATAAAATCCATATTAAAAATAAGATAGATAAGAAGAATCTTATCTGTTGGATATGTTCTTTTTCCCTTAATTGTAAACACACTAATTATTTACGAATCCCTCAGATTTTTCAGCTGATCCTTGCTGTTACGTTTGGAGTTAACATTATTATCTGGAAAAAGAAAATTTGCACTAAAATCAAAAATAATGAACAACGATCCTGTTAGAATTACAGTAGAGTCTTTGGGTGAGTTCTTAAATAATCAACATAATTCCAAGTCTGAGAAAAAAGGAAGCCCCAGTGCCAAGAAGCACCACATATGCTACACCCTGCTATGAACTGTCAACCTCACATACACCGAGTGAAATGACTGTAATTCAAACTTACTGTATATCTTCAAACCACAAAATTGATTTATCAAATTTCATTGAAAAACTATGTTCAGTAAATGTTTCATGATTTTTTTTTTCCTTTTTGACAATTTGTATAATCAGTAATAATTTAGACTGATTCACATTCAAGTTCTGGATTCAGAAATATGATAAAGAAATAAGCTTAGGCCCACTCTTGTTTTTATTTCTCAACAAAGCTAAGTTATATTTTTAAAACTTTGATTTATATTTACTTCACTTGTCTCTAATTTAAGGAAGGGATATGTGAGGAATAGTAAAAATTAAAACCTGATCTAGGTTAGTAAAGTCTGGAAATAGAGTGCTCTAAAAAATAATAATAATAAAGTAGAAGCTTTCCATTTGCTTGTGATTATGAAATAGTGTGCAATGGATATTATGTGTGCCAGTAGTATAGATAGAAATAGCATATATCTATGGGTATATCCAATAAGACATTTATAAACTATCTGACCCTACAGTGGATTTCTAATTATAGTTAAGCATATAGGGTTTATTAAAAATGCCCTATATTTGTCTCCTGTTTATGTAGACTTTCATATTTAACTGCAACTAATTTACACTGGCTAGTGGCTACATGGTTAATGAAAGTCCTCTGCTACTTACTAGGTATGTAACTTTGACCTATTTACTTAACTTCCCTAAATCCCAATTTTCTCTTCTGTAAATGGAAATGATTCAAGTTCTACTTTGATCAAATCAGGAGTTAGGAAACTATAGCTCAAAGGCCAAATCTGATTTGCAGCCTATTTGGGGCAGGCCAGGAGCTAAGGATAGTGTTTACATTTGTGATGGATTGCAAAAACAAAACAACAACAAAACAACCACAACAAAAGCAAAGAGGATTATTTAACACAGGCTCTATGTGATCTGCAAAGCCTAAAATATTCACTATCTGCTTTTTTTATAGATAAATTTTCCAACCCCTAAATTATGTCAGATTTTATTTAAAGATTAAATGAGATAATAAATGAAAAGAACTTGGCAGGATTCGATGTATATAGAAAGTGTTCAATAAATGTTACTTGTTATTGTGTCTGGTAGTACCAGTAAAATATATTAAGATTCTTCTTAATGGGTCTGCCAAGTGATCAAGTCCCATTTTATCTGTGTTATATCATACTCATCTGATTGTAAATACCAACTTGGGCTAAATAAAACTGAGCTATTTTTATTTGGAAGAATATGAAAGGTTCCACATTTTAAAGAACACTAAAAATGTACATTTTTGACTTATTTTTATTAGCTAATTAATTAATGTTAATATTTTTTAATTCAACTCTTGTGTGTAAAGCTGTATCTTGGGAGACGGGAAGTCTAGAAATAGGTTCATGAAAACATGTCAAAGATCACTGGAAAGGAAATCAATGTTTTTTCTTTGTGTATGTGTATTATTTTTATTTCTCTTGCAAAAGAAAGAATGTTTGTCACTTGATTTCTCCTTTTCTGAAGAGAGACTTCTATTTGGAAAAAGTGATGTTATCCCAATGGGGGAGGAAAACTTGGAAGGAAAGATAAACAAAGGAAATAAGTTCATTGTTTTGTTTTGTTTTACCTTCAGAGAATGCAGAACATTCAATCCCATGCTTTCTGAAGGCCCTGGGAATCTTACGTAAGCCTGCCACAAACTAAGGCTTATATAGTTAAGCATCCCTTCCTTCCTTAAGCATTATATTAAAATGCATTAAAAAAAATAAAAATAAACCTTTGTCAGCAGTCCTGATAGTGGAGCGCTATGGATCCCAGCCAGTGGTCCTCAGAATACCATTGCAGGAGGACCTCACCAGCTGAGGAACAGAGCAGCTAAATCTGCTCAGAACAGTCTTGTTTGCACTTAAGCTAAAGTCTGGCTAAATATATGAAGAAAAAAAAATTTTAAGGATCTCATCCAATAGATAAGATAGATAGATAGATAGATAGACAGATAGATAGAAAGAAAATAGGAAAACCAATAGGGGTTCAAGTTAAAAGGACTGACCTTATAAACAGACCTGATATGATTAGGCAACATTCATGAAGGTCATGGCTGGGTGGAAATGAAATAGTCCGTGAATCCCCTGTCAAATTCTTGTGTAAATAGGATGTCAGCGTTCCTACCAGGGCTTTCCTTATTTCTATGCTTCTTGATAGCCATGCCATAGGATTCTAGAGGCCTCACATAAAAGAACTACCACAAACTTATAAGAACGAACATGCTGGACTCACATTTAATATTAAAAGGCACCCATTGGGCTTCCTATTCAAGCACTAATGTTTCAAAATGTTTATTATATACTTTCCCACAGAAAGAAAGAAAAATAATAATGGATTATCTAAGTTTTTAACAAGATAGAGAAAATCATTGTATCTTTGCATAATTTTGATATTGGGGCAAGTTCTAAAAATGTATCATGACCAGTCTCTCTAAGTCAAAGTGAGGTTGAGAGAAGCAAGATGACATTGGAGGACACCACACAGGGAAAGATCAAGTCTCAAAAGAAGTGAAGCAGAGGGAAGAAGAAAACAGTCGTTAGAGGTCATAACTCAGAGTGCCAGCCAAAAGGACTGCAATAAGAACCTCTAAAAGGCTCTACATGAGAAAGTGAGTCCCCACGTGTGAAAATCAACTCTGAAGTGACAAATGGAAATTCTTTAAATTGCTGCTGAATCTAGTCTACTCAGCTGCACTATCGATATGAGGTTCCTAAATTTCAGGACATATACATGTTTCCGAAGATTCAAGTTTTCTGTATTGTTCCACACTAAATCTGACTTGACCTCACAGAATGATTTTTATAATCTCTTCCGGTTCAAAAATATCCCTTTTTATGATAGCATTGTTGATCAACTTGGTAATAGTTATTTCTTATTTTTCAAGACATTATGTAGGACAGCTAGAGCTCAGATAAAGGAAAGATAATGTTAAGTGATCTCATTTTGTATTCCGAATGCTTATTTTTACTGCAGTGACATCTATCCTGAATCCAACCAATGACCTGGAGATTATTACCCCAAGTTCTCATCTTCTAGGACACACAAGGCTATTTCTCCTTTTATAAACATACCAATGAGGGCAGGGTAGGAATACCAAATGGAAATAAAATGGCTAGTGCTCATACCTAAGACTAGAAAGCCCTGGCCCTTTGGAATGGAAACGTTTAAGATTCATTTAAAACTTACTGGTAACTTCTAAAGATATCTACTGATGTTGCCTCTATAAAAAGAGAGTTCCAGGAAGAGAACTGGACTCATGTCAAGTATTGTAGCAAAAAATATTTCCTGCTAAATCCTCCTTAACAATTTCAAATACTGTAGGCCTCTAGAGAAATCTCACAGCCTTTTTCTATAGGAAAAATCTTCTCCATGTACCATTATATTGTTTAATAGCTAAGAATATGCTAGAATATAACCAAATTATAAAACGCTACATATTGGGTTGCTTTGCCATTAAATGTCCGCATTTACTGTCACCTCAAAGAAAAAAAAAAATGTTAGGGATTAGATGTTCCCTAAACCTATAACATCTGTGAAATGGTCACATTGGCCAAAACACTCGGAAAAGAGTTGCTCATTTCTGAAGAATGTCAATTTACACAGCAGATAGACCTTGGAAGCAGATATGATTTCAAAGTTCTAGACAAGACTATAAAAGGCTTACTGATTTCCAAAGCTGCCTCCCTCTACGTATTGTGTATGTTTTCACAAATAACAGGCCAGAACTGTAGTGGTCCATTAATACCCTTGCAAGAAGCAAATTCTAATTTTTTTTCCCTCCATCACCTTTTTCTCCTGCTTTTCTTCTTTCCTTCTTTCCTTCCTTCCTCCCTTCCTCCCTTCCTCCCTTCCTTCCTTCCTTCCTTCCTTCCTTCCTTTTGTTCTTTCTTTTGTTCTTTCTCTCCCTCTCCCTCCCTCCTTTCTTCCCTTCCTCCCTCCCTCTCCTTTCCTTCCTTCCTTCCTTTTGTTCTTTCTTTTGTCCTTTCTCTCTCTCTCCCTCCCTCCCTCCCTTCTTCCCTTCCTCCCTCCCTCTCCTTCCTTCCTTTCTTCCTTCCTTCCTTCCTTCCTTCTTTCCCCCTTCTGTCTTTCTTTATCTTTTCTTTTTTTAATCTTCCTCGTTTAATTTTCTGTGAGGTTAAAATGTGAGGTTTAATGTGTCTTAGAGACTGAAACTTGAAACGATTGTTATTTTGTTGACTTTTTCTCTTAATATATTTGGCGTGGTCTTTGGGCTTGCAAAGGAGCATCACTGTAGGTGGGAAGGGAATGGAGAGAGAGAGAGAGAGAGCAAACACTTATTATCAATTGGCTGTGTAACAGGAACAGAACTAAGCATTTCTATACATATTATTGTGTTTAATGATAAAATTGATTCTGTAAAGTAAATATTTTCCTTATCAAATGAGAGAAAATATTTAAAATTACAGATATACCCAAGATTTTATGTTTCAAAATAGCAGAGATGCATATAAATCCAAGTCTACACAACACTAAGATCCATGTTCTTTAAGGTTCATAGAAAAATAAGGCATATGAGTTTGAGGAAAAAAGACTATTGTAAGGAATTTCCATGACACGTATCATTTTTTATTTCTTAATGTAATAAATACCTTAAACTTATGCTATATGCCAGGATTTATGCTAAACATCATCATTCTAATGGTCAATGTAGGATTTATATGCTACATTATTTGTAGCATAGGCAAAGAATGAATAATCAAAATAATTAATAATTTAATTAAAAAGTAATTATAGTTTCTCACAGTAAGTAAACAAGGTGGGATGCTAGATAGCAATGGAGAGGTGAGCGTGACCTACTTTTACTAGGGTGCCAGGGAAGGCCTCCCTGGGAAATAAAATTTATGCTGAGACGTGAATGAGAAAAGCAAACCAGCCTTCCAAGAACTTCCATGAATGTGGCAGTCAGAGAGAACAGAAGGCCAGGTAGAAGGACACAGAAGAGTGAGAGAGGTACACATGGAGATTGGGGAAATTTGTGGGAATGTGATTATGTTAATGTATATGTGCACCTTAAGGTATTATATTTATTTATTTATTTACTTGTTTATTTATTTATTTAAGATTTATTTTATGTTTTGACAGAGTAAGAGACAGACAGAGACAGACAGAGAGAAGGGGGAGGGCCCAAAGCAGTCTCCATAGTCGTATGTCATCAGTTTTTGACATGGTTTTGTTTCACACAGGTGGATGGGGGCCGTGCAGGGCAGAAACCGGGCAGGGGCCCCCCCACGTGGGAGGCATGGCCCCTTGAGCCACGGTTCAAGCTGGGGGCTGAGGACTGAACTGGGGACCTCCCGCATGGGAAGCACACCTCAGTTCAGCATATGGGTCCACATAGGCCGGGGCCAGGATTCGATCCTCGGTCCTGAGGCTTCAAAGTGCGCACTTAACCTTAGCCTTCCTGGCTTCCCCCACATTATATTTATTCTAAGCATAGTGGAAAGCCATCAAAGGAGTGATATATGGTCTGTATTTTTTTAAATTGATTTGGCTGTTGAATACATCTCTCTATCCATTTCTTTAGAAGTGAAAATATATGTCATAACTCTATATTATGACATCTGAGAGGATAGAGGCTGATTACAAGTTTTAGTGTTCTTTTCTTATCCCAAAACTGTCATTTTATTTGAATTTTTATTTGTCCATATGACACTCACTTTGAAGCCCCGGGGTGTGAGGATCAAATCCCTGTGGTCAAATCCGGGCCCTGGTCTGTGTGGACCCATATGCTGAACTGGGGTGGGGCCCCCAGTTCGGTTCTTGCCAGGGTGAGCTTCCAGTGTGGGAGGCTCCCAGTTTGGTCCCCAGCTCACGGGGCATGCTTTCCATGTGGGAGGCCCCCCTCCATATTCCTGCCCTACACGGCCCCTTGCCCACCTGTGTGGAGTGAAACTGTCGAAAGCTGATGACATACAACTATGGAGACTGCTCTGGGTCCTCCGTCTTCTCTCTATCTGTCTCTGGCTTTCTCTCTTTGTCAAAAAAATAAAAAATAAAATAAATTTTTAGAAGAAGCAAGCAAGCAAACAAACAAATATAGGAGCCATAAGAAATAACCAGTCGGAATGAAAAATACAATAACTAAAATGAATGCACTTGTAGGAATCACCAAGAGAGTAGATGGGGCAGAGGATCAAATCAGTGAGTTGGAAGATAAGGTAGTAGAAAAATACACAATCAGAACACCAAAAAGAAAAAAAAATTAAAAATTAAAGATGAGGACAGTTTGAGACCTCTGGGGCAACATCAAGCATAACAGCATTCACGTCATAGGTGTACCCAAAGGAGAATAGAGAAAGCAAGGGATTGAGAGCCTATATGAAAAGTTAATGACTGAAAACTTTCCTAATTTGGTGAAAGAAATAGACATAAAAGCCCATGAAGCATAGAGAGTCTCAAACGTGATGAACCCAAACAGAACCACACCAAGACACATTATAATTTAGACAGCAAAGGTTAAAGACAAAGAGAGAATCCCTAAGGAAGCTTCCATAAGATTGTCAGCTGCTTTCTCACCAGAAACCTTGCAGGCCAGAAGAGGGTGGCAGGAAATATTCAAAGTGATGAAAAACAAGGACCTACATCAAGACTTCCCAGTAAAGCTATCTTTTATAAGTACCACGTGCTAACCAATTGCGCCACTGGAGCTTCAAGCTATATTTTAAAATTAAAGAACAGATAAAGAGCTTCCCAGACAAGAAAAGCTAAGAGCTCATCACCACCAAGCCAGGAATTTTAGAGGGATATATATTTTTTTAAGATGGGGGAAAAAAATCACACGTATGAACAATAAAATGGTAATAAATACATATCCACCAACAATTGCTTTCTAGGTAAATGGGTTAAATGTTCCAACCCAAAACATAGGGTGGCTAAATTGGTGAAGAAATCAAACCCTTACATACGCTTCCTATAACAAATTCACTTTAGATTGAAAGACGCATACAGACCGAAAGTAAGCAAACAAACAAACAAAGCTGGGGCAGCAATACTTATACCAGACCAAAAAAACCCCAGCAACAACAGCAACAACAACAACAAAAAACAAAGACTATAAAAAGAGACAAAGAAAGACTCAGAAATCCCACTTCTGGTTATTTATTCAAATGAAAAACCCAAAATGCTACTTTGGGAGGATGTGTGCATGCATACATTCATTGCAGCATTGTTTACAATGGCTAAGATGTGGAGGCAGGCCAGGTATCAGCCAATGAATGAATTGATAAAGAGGAGGTGGTACATATATACAATCAAATGTTGGTTAACCAGGGAAGAAAATGGGTTCTTGCCATCTGCAGTAGCGTGAATAGACCTGGAGGGTATTGTTCTGAGTGGAGTATGTCAGATAGAGAAAGACAGACGCAACATGATTTCACTTATATGTGGAGTCTAAAGAACAAAAAAACAAACAAAACAGAAACAAGCTCATAGATACAAAGAACATTTTGATGATTGCCAGATAGGCAGGGCATTGGGGGCATGAGTAAAAAAGGGGAAGAGCTTAACAAATATCAACTGCTTGTTACAAAGTAGATGTTATGATGTAGGGTATAGCATAAGGAACATAGTCAATCAATTATATTGTAATAACTATGTATGGTATAGGATGGGTAACTAGATTTATCAAGGTGATAGATGGGAGGAAAGACGAAGGATAGAGTAAAAAAGGGGAAGGAATTAAAAAGTACAAATTTATAGTTTCAAAATAGCCATAGAGGTGTAAAATAAAGCATAGAAAATATAGTCAATAGTATGGTAATAACTATTGTAGTGACAGGTGGGGGCTAGACTAGCTAGGGGATCACTTTTTAAATTATACAAATGTCTAACCACTATTCCATACACCTAAAATTAATATAAAATAATATTGAATGTGAACTGTAATTGAATAATTAAAAATGGGGGTAAAGGTGAAGGTCAATAAGTGGCCCAATTTTCCAGGTCCAGAACAAGTAAGTCATAGGGATATCATGTACAGCATAGGGGACATAGTCAGTAATATTGTGATGGCGTGGTGTGGGGTCTGATGGTTGCTAGACTTACGGTGCTCACTTCCTTGGGTATATAAGTGTTCAACAACTATGGTGTACACCTGAAACTGACATAATGTTCTGTTAGCTATATTTTGAAAAATAAAAACCTGGAAAAGAAACGAATCAACATGACCGCTTGTAATGTTTTTCTCTATCACATTTTTTCCAGCTGGTAGATGTTACAGTAATCACCCTTCCCAAACTATGCAGCTCAAAAGGAGAGGTAATTGTGGTGTAGGGAATCTGCTCCCATAGTCAGACATCTTATAAAAAATGTCATCATCTTTTCAATTAATTTTTATTTTATAATGGGAAGCCAGGATGGCTCAGTGGGTTGAGCACTGACTTTGCAGCCCTGGAGACTGAGGATCAAGTCCTGGCCCCGGCCCTTGTGGACCCATATGCTGAATTGGGGTGTGCTTCCCATGCGGGAGGCCCCCAGCCAGGGTCCTGCCCTGTGTGGCCCCCGCCCTCCTGTGTGTAACAGAATCATGTCGAAAACTGATGACATACAACTATGGAGATTGCTCTGGGCCCGCCCCCTTCTTTCTGTCTCTGTGTGTTTCTCTCTCTGTAAACAATAAAATAAACCTTACAAATTATTTTTATTTTATTTAGTATTTTTTCTTGTGGTAAAATATATGCAACTTAAAATTTAACCATTTCCAACTATACAATTCAGTGGTATTAAATACATTTATGTTGTTATGTAACTATTACTCCTATCCAATTCCAGAATATTTTAATCATTCTTACTGAAGCTCTGTACCACTAATTAGTAACTTGCTATTACTCCCCATCCCAGTCCCTGGTAACCATTATTTTACTTTGTTTTCCTATGAATTTGACTATTTTAGATAGCTCATATAAGTAGGGTTGTACAGTATTTATTATCTTCCATTTATGTCTGGCTTATTTAGCTTAATATGTTTTTAATATTCATCCATGATATACCATGTATCAGAATTCCATTCCTTTATGAGGCTGAACAACATTCTACTACATGGGTTTGAATCCTATTTTGTTTATCTGTCCATGGACACACAGTTGTTTTCACCATTTACTTATAGTGAAAATGCTGCTGTGTACATCAGTACACAAATACATGTTCTAATAACTGTTTTCAATTATTTTGTTTGTGTACCTAAATATGAAATAAATGGATCATATGGTAATTCTATGTGTAATTTTATGAGGACCTGTCATACTGTTTTCCATAGAGGCTGGACCATTTTGTATTGCCACCAGCAATGATTATATACGAGTATATCTCCATGTATCAAGAACAAGTGAACTTGATGTTATGAATGCAAGGTTGGTTTAAGAACAAAAATCAATAAAGTCATTTCACTAAATTAATTGACAGCAAAACAAAAATAAAAACGTGTGACCCTCTCAATAGATGTATTAAAGTATTTAACCAAATTAAATATCCATTCATGATTTTCAAAAAAGAAACAAAAAACAAAAACATTTCAAGAAACTAGAAGTAGATAGAACTATCTTTAATCTAATAAAGAACATTCATATTAAAATCAGCATCTTTTTTATGGGTAAAATATTGAATACTTTTCTGCTAAGATTAGAAAGAATGCAATGATCTCACTCTACATGTTTTTGTTCAACATTTTATTAGAGATTCTAACAAGTGTAGTAAGGCAAAAGAATAAAAGAATAGAAAGCTTGATATTGTAGTTGCAAGGAAAGAGCAAAACTATCTTTCTTTACAGGTCATATGATTGTGTTGTAGAAAATCTCATGGAGTTCATAAAATACTACTAGAAATAGTAGTATTAGTGAGGATTCAAATCACTAAAATAAATTATATTTCAATAAGAACGATTGAAAAATTATAACAAATGTTTGGAAAATGAAATATAATATGTATTAATAATTAAAAACAAGCAAAAAGACTTTGGAAGGGGAAGCCAGGATGGCTCAGCAGATTAAGCACTTGGTTTGCAGCCCCGGGGTCTGAAGATTGAGTCCCGGTCCTGGCCCAAGCCCGTGTAGACCTATATGCTGAACTGGGGTGTGCTTCCCATGTGGGAAGCCTCCAGTTCAATTCTCACTGGGGCAAGCTTCCCATGTGTGGTAGGCTCCCAGTTCAGGCCCTAGCTCACAGCCATATACCTCCCATGCGGGAGGCCCTGGTCCAGTTCCTGCCCTGCGCGGCCCCCATCCACCCGCGTGGAATGAAAACCATGTCAAAAACTGATGATGTACAGCTATGGAGACTGCTCTGGACTCTCCCATTTCTCTCCATCTTTCTCTGTCTCTGTCTCTCTGTCAAAAACGATAAAATAACTCTTTAAAAAAAAAGACTTTGGAAGAAGTTAACCATAAACATATAAGTTCTCTAAGTCTCTAAAATGTTACTGAGATAAATTCAAGAGGACCTAAAAAATGGAAAGGTGTACTGCGTATTTGTTTGGAAAACTAGATGTTGTTTATATGTTGCTTATGTTCTCAGTGATGTATAGACTTACTGGAATCCCAATCAGCCTCACAGTAGGCTACTTTGCAGAAATTAACAAGAAGATTCCAATTTTATGTAGAAATACAAATAACTTCTCTAGATTATTTGAAATTATCTTTTAAAAAAAGCAAATTGTAAATTTCATATTATCTGATTTTAAGAATTCTTTTAAAGCCAAGCTAATTAAGATTGGGTGGAATTTGCAGAAGGATAGATATATAAGTCAATTGAACAAAATAGAGTCCAGAAATAAATTCACACATAAATGACCAATTGATTTTAGACAAAGACAATTAAATGAAGAAAGAAAAAATTTTTTCACAAATGGTTTATAGCAGCTGCATAAACACATGAAATAAAATTGATCTTAACTCCACAATATAAACAAAAATTAAAAATGGCTCATAAATGTAGAAGTAAAATCTAAAGTAACAAACTTTGAAAAAGAATATGGGAAAATACATTTATATCTTTGTGGTTTGAAAATATTTTTTGGCTCGGAAGCAAAAAGCAACAAGCATAAAGAAAATTAAATTTAGAAAATGGACTTCACCGAAGTGTTTTTTTTAATAGAGTCTGTCAAGAGATACTGTTACAAAAAATAAGAAGGATTGGGAAAGCCGGTATGGCTCAGTGGGTTAAGTGCTCACTTTGAAGCACTGGGGACCGAGGATCGAACCCTGGTCCCGGCCTGTGTGGACCCATATGTTGAACTGGGGTGTGCTTCCCATACAGGAGGCCCCCAGTTCGGCTCTCGCCCCCAGTTCAGCCCCTGGCTCGAGAGGATGTGCCTCCCATTCAGGAGGCCCCCAGCCCAGTCCCTGCCCTGCGCAGTACCCTATCACCTGTATGGAATGAAACTATGTTGAAAACTGATGATGTACAACTATGGAGACTGCTCTGGGCCCTCCCCCTTCTCTCTGTCTCTGTCTCTGTCAAAGACAATAAAATAAATCTTAAAAAAAAAAGGTAAACCACAAACTAAAGAAACTTTGTTACACATAAATCTCACAAAATATTTGAGTCCAGAGTACAAAAAGAGTATCTAAAAATCATTAATAAAAAGTTAACTAGTCATTGCAAACAGGCAAAATAACTGCATGTCTCTTTAATCCTGTTCTCATGCCTATTTATATATTGTGTATATCTTGCTGTCACTCACTTTTCTCAAGGTGGCCTCTTATATGACTAGGAGTCCAATCGGATCCAGTTCCTTTCTTGCCACTTTTATTTTCCCTTCCACTCTTCATCCTCTCATTGATTCTCTCCCAACTTTTATCCAGAATAACTGTGGGTGGTTGGAAGCTGACATGCCCTGTCATGTTCTTGTACCTTATAGACTATTTCCTTGTTCTGGAACGCCTACTCCTAGTCACTGACTTCAAGACCCAAGTATTTACCTAACTTCTTTGGGAAGCCTTAGTCTGTTCTCTTCTGTGCACACTTCTTTTTGATGACTTTGCTTATTATGTATTATAGGTGACATTTTCCTTTTTATCTGCTTGATTGTAAACTCCTTGAGAAAGACATTATAATAATCTGTGTATTCAAATTTCTAGCCCAGTATCTGACCTATTGTAAGTATTCAATAAATATTTGTTGAATGGTTCATGAGAAATATTTGAAATGGTAATCAAGTTATTGTTTGTTTGAAATGTGTGTGTGTGTGTGCGTGCTTCAATTTTGTTTTGTTTTACCTCTGGTCTTATTCCTTTATTGACATACAAATACACACACAAAAAAACCATTAACAAATGTTATTTCAGGAAGGTTCCAAAAGAAGTAACATGCATGGTGTTCTCTACAGAGTTGAACATTTTTGTCTTTTATTTTTCATGTGATAGATCAGAAAAATTGGTCCTCCTTGTAAGAAAATAATAAAGTAAAAACTGGCTTTAATATCAGGAACCACATACCGTATGTAAAAGAAAAGTAGACAGTTTAGTTAATATTCTTTGAAGAAGATTTATTTCTTTTATGCAGTTTACTTATGTACAATTCACCGGCCTACTTTTAACATGATGAGGATAATAGATAGGTTTCAGTTGGTATCGAAATTAAAGTTTAAAGTCTGCATTTAAATTACGAGTTGCTTGCTTGTGAGATATTTCCTAACTGGGACTGCTTCCAAAAGCACTTCACTGTAGCTTCACAGAATTTTCTCAACTGTTTTATTTGTTCCTTCTCCACACCTCTTCCTTGGTGCATAGAGGCACATCTGTCTGTTTTCTGCCTTATCAAGCATGCATCTACATCTGCGAGGAAAACTCCACTTCCTCAGCTAAAAACCTGTATCTGATTGTGGTAATAAAGCTCTACTTCCTCAGTTCAAAACATACATCAGACAAGACCAATTACTTCAAATGACTCATAGTAACAGGCAAAGCAATAGTAGTCTTTTCAAAGCCTTTGAACTTCTGCTGCTTCAAAGGTGTACTAGAATGTGGTTATGAGGCGATTGTTTAAAATTGCCAAATTATGAGTTTCCAAGCTTTGACATTTGTTATTTTGCATAATGAGACAAAGAAAATCAGTGAGATTACCTAGGAGAAGAAAAAGAAGCCAAAAAAAAAAAAAATGGGGGGCATATAAGAAAAGTAACTATGACATAGCTGATGTTGGTGGCTATGGTGCTTCTTAAGCAAAGAACAGGAAAGGGTTTCGATTAACTATTGATAGAATTAGGGTACAAAGTTAAACAAGTGGATATGTTTCACTCTTATCCTTACCCTGAACAACATAAAACCATATTACTCTGAGAATGATCAGTGAATAAGAATTTTCTGAGAGGAAGCCACTGTCCGGAAATACTGTCTGATACTTGGAATTCTGGCAAAGAATTTCCTGGTGTTAGCTTGTTTGTCCAAAGTGTCAACAGTGATGAATACTAGTCAAAATTTGTAATGCCTTTCAGCTGTTTGGGGATTTGTGTGAAATACATTGTGATCATATCTGTTCCCATTCTTTCTCTAGGGGTGAATTTAACCTGAATTTTTTCAAGGAAAAATTTTCTCTATGTTTATTGCCTACTACATTATCTTTTCAATAGCATAAAAGGCAACTAAATTTATCTCTTGTAAACATATCTTAAAATATTTACCTGCTTTATAAAACTTTTTTCTAAGCATGGTACATTACACAGAGAGGAGTAGTAGGATATAAAGAATATGGGCAAGTTTTCTAGAACTACATGTCTTGATTCAAATACTGGCTCCATCCGTGTAAGCAGCTAGGTTACTCTATGTAGGTTGCTTCCTTCTATCTTAGTTTCCAGATCTGTAAAATGGAGATAATATAATGATTCCTACCTTAAGGGGTTGCTACGAACATTAAATACATTAATATTTATAAAGAACTTGAACCAGTACCTGGCACATGGTAGGTAATATATGTTTTGTAAAATGTTTTTAAAAGATGAAGTTGTGTATATTTAATTTACTATTTAGAGCTTGATTAAATATATAGCACAATAATTTTGTTTTTTAAAAGTGAGAAGATATGTTGAGGAAGAATTTTGGAGCCTGCTGCATGAGTCTAAGAAAAGTAATTGGTAGTTGGAACTACCAGGCTTCTTCCATACTCTGTACCACACTGAACCTCTGAAGATTTACCTTGCTAAAAGTCCTCTGATCCTTATTGAACTAGTGAACTAAACCTTGACTCCAAATACCTTTGCTTATTTTCTTAAAGATTTATTTATTTATTGATAGAGAGAGAGATACAGAGACAGAGAGAAGGGGAGGGCCCAGAACAGTCTCCATAGTTGCACATCATTGGTTTTTCCACATAGTTTCATTCCAGAGGTGGGCGTGGGGCTGCACAGGGCAGGAACTGGGCCGGGGTCTCACCCCAGTGAGAACTGAACTGGGGGCACTACCTAGTTCAGCATATGGGTTCGTACAGGCCGGGGCTGGGATTCAATCCTTGGATCCCAGGGTTGCAAAGTGAGTACTTAACCCACTGAGCCATCCTGGCTTCCCCTGCTTATTTTCTTAGACTGTCATCCCTTTTAAAATACGGAGCAAAAAATTCCCAATCCTTGATAATACACCCTTTCTAAGTAGTGAGTGAGCAATTTTATGAAGTGATACTATTCACACTTTGTAAATACCTAGCAGTCAGGCATGGTGCTCACTTATTCTTAGAAAAGTAGATAAACAAAGATACTTCAGGTTATTTAATTTATACCTCTCTTTTACAGAGAAAGAAACAGATTTCACTGAAACAGACATATGTAAGTTTTCTAAGCTCATAGTCAATTAGCAGTGGATTTGGGCTGTCCTAGTAGAAAGTGTATACTTTGGAGTCAGGAGGCACTGAGTTTAATTTCCACTTCTCCCACTTATGTACCACTAAATACATCTAAGTCTTGGTTTCCTCAACATTAAAAATGATAATGAGAAAATATTCCGAAATGAAATAATAATTGTAAGGTAATTAGCAGATTGGCTGGCTTGCAGCAAGTTCTCAATCAGCAATAACAAAAGATGAAATACTCTGATTTGCAACAAAATGGATGGACCTGAGATCATCATGTGAAGCGAAATAAACTAGAGAGACAAAACCAAGAACCTTATGACTTCACTCATATGTGGAATATAAAACGGAAAAATTAACAAAGAAACAAAAACTTATGGACACAGTTAAGAGTTTAGTGGTTACCTGAGGGTAAGTGGGAAAGGGGATGGAAGAGGAGGCAGGGAGAGTCAATTATATGGTGATGGAAGGAGTACTGACTGGGTGGTGATCACGTAATGCAACATATAGATGAGGTACTGTAGTGTTGTACACCTGGAACCTATGTAGTTTTTATTAACCAACGTCGCCCCAATACATTTAACAATAAAATAAATAAATAAACACAATATTTTTAGTGTTACTCTCATTTCCTTGTTTTATGTGTCTCCTATCATATAACTGAAAAACCACATGGTAAAGTAAAAACTGTTTTCCTCCAAGTGACTATTGTCAAATCATAACCTACGCAATTTACTAATCTTCATAGTATGTGCAATTAAGGTGGTTCATAAATGGACCATTGGCACCTTCATTTGTTGGGCAAATGGGAACTGAGTCAAACTTTCATACACATATTTAAGTATAGTACAGGTCCTGTAAATAACACTGCAGAGTGAAGTTTTATCTTGTCTACTTTGTGTGTTATCCAGCTCTTGTACAGGAAATGGAGTGTATTTAATATTGATGACTCTGTATGTGTCATTTAATCATCTCTATTGATTAGATTTCATCAGAATGTGGGGCTTGGGCAGAGCTTTGATTAGAATGTAAGGATTCTTTGCCGTTTTCTTTTACCCGACACCATATCAATGTACCTTCTGGTATGATATCACTTTCACAATCAATATCTGAAAAAAAGCCCTATATTCAGGCCTCCAGGAAGAAAAGGCACTGTCTCTAAGTCTCCTTATGCACATAGATTAAACCTCTCCAATTGAAAAAGGTTTATTGCGTGTTTTAGAGCAGGATAGAGGAGAAAAAAGAAAACTGAAGGAGTCTCCATAGATTTCTTGAGTAATTTACTCATCATTTTTTATTTAAAAGTGTCAAATTCTCCCTTTTAATGTTGGTTGACATTTGAAAATCGGTCATTTTTACCAGTGAAATTTTACAGTGTCAATCTTATGCTTTTTCCCCCTAGACCTAATAATAGTCTATAAATATATTATTTGGGCAAATTGATATCTTACACAGACAATTCTTACCCAAATTCATTTTGCAGAGATTTCACTGCAGTGAAATGTCCACTAGCTCTCCCAGACTAATCTTCCACTGAGGCAAAGTTTATTTTTCTATTTGCCAAACTTGTTTCACCACAAATTCACAGAGGTCAGGTTCCAGATTTAAATAACACTAAGCAGAGTTAAGCAGCAAATGTGTCTCTTTGTACTAGGTTCATGGAGTTTGTGGTGGCTTCTTAATGCTGACTAGAAAAGAGGCTGGGATAAAATGCTTACCGGTATTTATCTCTTCTCTGAAACATGGCATTTTCTCAGAGGTCAGTTTCTGGGATTTGAGTGGTTAGAGTAGAATATAACTCCTGGAAGTATCTGAGGCAATTTCAATAATTTCAGACTATTTTAAGTATCACAACCCTGGGGTTTGGAAATAATATATTCTATCATGTGAAATGTGAATTGCCAGGAAAACAAATTACCTGGCATTAAGACATCCAGTGAACTCCATTCTTTACTACCACTTTTCTCTTTCTTACAATGTCTTATTTTCTGTAACTTTATCATCTCCTCCTGTAGGTTCTTTTAATCTTGTCTTGTGTTATTCCTTTTGCCATATATAAGATGTGAGCAGAGCTTGACATACTAAAGATCATGAGCCAAATGTGCCTGCTTGTTGTGTAAATAAAGTTTTATTGAAACACAGCCACACTCATTTGTTTAAATCTTCTCAGTGGCTGCTGTTCCATCATAATGACAGAGATGGATCATTGCAACAGGGACCATCTGGCCAGCAAAGTCTAAACATCTGCTGTCTGGCCCTTTTTCTCAAAAAAAGTTTGTAGACCCCTGAATCGGAACAATGTGTTTCCATTGTGAAAGGAGACATTTTATGTGGCATAAGTTGGAGGGAAACTCAATCCACTCCACTAATACCATCCTGCTCTCTGATAATTCTATTTTCTGTATCCTATTTCTAAAGTTATATATCTTAGATGGTTCTTTCTACTTACATTTCATGTGATGTTGTAAATATCAGGAAATAGGAAGTTATTGAAAACATAGGTCTGTGTATTTTGCTATTGTATATTTCCTTACATCATGAATTATTCTTAAAAAATATTTTTCCTGGGGAAGCCGGGATGGCTCAGTGGGTTGGGCGCTCACTTTGCAGCGCCGGGGACCGAGGATCGAATCCCGGCCCCGGCCCGTGCGGAACCATATGCTGAACTGGGAGCTCCCGTAGTTCAGTTCTCTCTCTGTCTATCTCTCCCTCTCTCTCTCCTCTGTCAAAATAAATAAATAAATAAATAAAATATATTAAAAATATATATATATTTTTCCTGATTTCCCACTCCTCCTGCCATGAAATAGTGTGATGGTATCTCTGAAGAGAAAGAAGGTATATATTTATATATATTTTTTTGATGTTTTGAATTTTTTTGTTTTTATAATCATGTGTACAGATATATTTTTAAAAATATTTAAAAATTAATTTTTCCCAAAGAGTTTATTCTTTATCCTGGTCATTACACTAATGTATACTACTTCTACATTTAGCAAGATAGAGTATCATATAAATATCAGTTTGTTACACAGTAATTTTCATATGAACATATATTTAAACATTTTCATATTTACAATCACTGAACCACTGGCAAGTGAATAACTCAATTTAAGTAAAGCAAAAATTTTGAGACATGATCTTTCCCAAATTGTTTGAAAACTTAATAGAAGCAGCCGCTACTCATTTAATATGTACTATCAAGTATCTTGGGTATAACATTTCAGTTACTCTCTCTCTGCAGCTCTGTTTGGAGGGTTGAAGCTGAGGAGACAAAGACTTAGTATTTAGTCAACTGAAGAGTCGTAAGCAAGAGTGTTGAGTCTGCAGCTCAAGGTCATTTGACACCAGCAGATGCTTCTAACTAAAGGTGGATTCCTGTTGTGTACAGACTTTAGATGCTTCTTGGACACCATTTCATTAGCAATTGGGGACAGAGATGCCCATACTTTCTCAGAACAGACCCAGAAGCTTTGGTTATTTCACTGAAAATCCTAATACAAGTTGAGTAAACAGTCACCACTCTGATTGCTTCTGGTTCATTAAGACGTAGAACCTTGAGGGAGAGATGTTCACTGCAATTTATGAGACGGAAGAAGAACCCCAAGTTGAGCTTTTATTTTCAGAATCTGAGCACAGATTCTGAGCACTCACTCTCCTACGGCACAGGTGTGAAGTTGTCAGTGGAGGCACTGCTGCTATAACGTAGGTCTCAGTGACCCTTAAGTCATGGAAGCTCATTCTGCAGGCTAAGATGTATCTGGCCTAAAAGCATGGTATATATGTTCTTGATCTGCCTTCTTAATATGAGTCATACTTGTGGTTAATTTTGCTAAAACTTTGTCTGACCAGGTCACTTCCCTGCTCACCAATTTTCCTAAGAGAAGGACTAAATTTAAGATGCTTTGTACCCTCACGAAAGCATCTGCTTGGCTAAATCTTTCACAATTATATGTCCTTATAAAAAGGGAGAAGGAAGTTGCCTGAAAGTCAACAGTTTTGAAATGTTACAGCAGACGTGTTACCTAAAAGCTAAATGCTACCAGCAGCTCTGGGCTGTTTATTTGTTTGTTTTTGTTTTTAAGAAATCTGTCTGAAGGGGTGTTTCTCTAGGCAAATACAAAGTAATCTCACCTTCACAACTGCTTGCCTGATAATAGTGGTGGCTAGGCAGAATTACTTCTCCGTAGGTTGTAATCATTTCTGAAGAATATTTTCTCTGTTGTTTTTTTTAATAGAATCCAATATTTAATATATTTTTATTTATTTATTTATTTTTGACAGAGAGAGAGAGAGAGAGAGAGAGAGAGAGACAGAGAGACAGAGAGACAGAGAGACAGAGATACCGAGACACAGAGAGAACTGAACTAGGGGCGCTCCCAGTTCAGCACATGGTTCCGCACGGGCCGGGGTCAGGATTTGATCCTTGGTCCCCGGCGCTGCAAAGTGAGCGCCTAACCCACTGAGCCATCCCGGCTTCCCTTCTCTGTGTTTTTAAGCAGTCTTTTCTATAAATCAAAGAGATTATGTTCCTATATATATGTGTACATTTGTGTCTGTGTGTCCATGTTTGTGTTTGTGTGTATGTCTGTGTCTGT
Organism: Craseonycteris thonglongyai; assembly: GCA_004027555.1. Taxonomy (NCBI): domain Eukaryota; kingdom Metazoa; phylum Chordata; class Mammalia; order Chiroptera; family Craseonycteridae; genus Craseonycteris; species Craseonycteris thonglongyai. The sequence goes on along the minus strand of PVKE010006637.1, from coordinate 24,558 downwards.
TCTTATTGACCAGATCCCACAGACATTGACCTGAAGATAGAGTTCAGCAGAAAGGGTGTGAAGAAAGAGCTTCAACACAGGATGGAGGTGGTACAAGGAAAAGGAATTGGATTGGAGCTGGGAATTTGTTCAAGTCTGGGCTGGAGAGGTCTCATGGATGGTGTAATTTAAGATGAAAAATTCTAAACAGTCCTGGCAAGGAAACGATAGTCAGTTTTATGTGTTGTGATTCTGAAAACTTCTATAATTTAAAGGGCCCCTTTTTAGACACCAATATAAAAAACTAAATAGAAAACAAAACAAACAAAAAAATCTATAAACATAAAATTAGTAACAGAACCTTGGATGAGAACTTCAAATTTTAGATTTCCTTAGCTTCAGTGAGTGAGTCTGCTTTTGTACGGACCCTTCGTAGTAACCAAAATTTCCCTTTGGGACCAAATACCCCTGTGACTAGATGAAAAGTATCCACTGGAGCCTGATTGTCAGCCATCCTAGGAAGAGCTGAAATTTAAGTATTGCCCTAGACTAAAAGAGGTAATTTGTCTTCTCTATGAGGTTTCTGGAGGCTATCCTAGAAGCTGAACTTTAAACATACTAGAAATCTCCTGGTCATGGGGCTAAACTGAATTCTGTCACCTCTAGAAAACCTGGGATCCAGGCAGGTTAGCATCTAATAAAGAGCCCCCGAGAATCAATCCAACCTGCAGCTCTGAGATGGTCACTAGAGGAAGCACTGTTGACAAGTAGCTAAACTCTTCTGTCATCTTCAAACCTGGAAAGAAGTTGGCATGAGTGGCAGATTAATTCAGCCCTTCTATGAAGTATTCAGGGGAGAGAATTCTCTATACTTAGAGTATGTGGTAAAGGGAGCATCGTGCATTCCCCTGGGATAGAGTGGGAGGGCCCCTGAGATAGGAGAATCTTTAATGGCCCATGGGTAGCAGTTGCAGGAATAGGGTGCTTTGGCCAAAGTACCTGAGAGACCTCATCCTGAGTAGACAGGAAATGGTATCTTGCAGAAAATAACTGGAGAACATTTTGAGGGGTGAATAGTTCCTGTTTAGACATACTTAGTCTCAAAGTTACTCTAATTCCTGTATTTATCAAACACATCAAACATTTTAGGAATAAATTGGTATTGCCTGCTATGCATACAGTCAAAGTGAATAAACACTAAATTTATACATTCCCATATTTTCTGTCACTGAGCCTTTGCTGCTGAGTTCTTTCCTTCTTGCTCTCCATTGTCTTTCTCATTTATATACATTTGATGAAAATGATCTGTCCTGTGAGGGCCAGTTCAAATGGCAGTAAAATATTTAAACCTTCCCCTGATTCTCCAAGTCACAAATGATCTTTCTTTTTGAAGCAATTTTGTTTAGCTCTTTTTATGTCTCTTTACATTGTTACCTAGAAAGTATGGTTACTTTTGGGCTTATCTGGATTAGCCTCTTTTGTCTGTAAGAATTAGAAAGTCACCCAGGTTATCCTAAATCTTTTTTTTTTTTTCTGTGTATTTTATTTATTTTTTTAAATATATTTAAAAAAATCTTTAGAGTTTCTGTTTGCTTATTAGTAGTTGTATAAAGGCAAACCTGCACAGCAAGATCTCATGGGAAGCAAGGGACATCCCAAGGGTGGAGCTTCCAATGGAAACAAAGTTGGAAACTAAAGAAAGAAAAAAAAAAGTTGGAAACTATGTAGCTGTGGATATGGCAGTCATCCTCCTTGACTGACCAAGCCTAACATCTTATGAACCCTGTAGAAAGGAAATGTGACAAGACTCATTCATCTTTGCGTGGAAGCAAGCTAATACTGCAAACACAGTGGGGTGGTATTAAGTATGTGGTGCACAAAGCTTGCTTGAGTTATAGAGTGAACATGTTTCATGGAAGAAGATACCACTCTGATAGCAGACTGAATGAACTTGGTTACCCATATATTAATAATTATGCTTTCCCCCTCAGCTTCTTTATTTCTCAGAGCCCAAATCCTTCCACTGAAAACTTTGTCATTATGAACTATAATAATGCTTCATTTCCAGACCCTCATACTTTTATCTCCATCTCACTCTCTATGTGTTTCTCAGACCCTGGCACATAGTAGAGTACCAATAAGTATTGAATGATAGGTGGCTAGAAAGCAGCTGTAAAATCCTTCCACATGCACATTATATGTAAGCTACCAGGGTTTGGAAATTCTTTTTTCCTGTAGTTTGTATTTCCACTATGAGAAGGAAGGAAGTCATTCTCTGATTCATGATGCTCTTTATTGTTTTAACTAGGTAACTTTTCTGTCTAGAAAAACCAGTGCATAATTGTATTGAAAACACAACTCTGTAGCTCATGAGAGCTACATTTTTATCTGACTAAATTGACTTATATAGCAGAAATTTAAGGGTAGAAGATATGTATGCAAATATTAAATACATTACTTAAATTGAATCTAATTCTTAGAAAAGATGTGAAAGCTTTCCATCTGGGGTCAGGATTGGGGTGGGGGCCTGCTGATTTGCTCAAGAAAAATAAGGAGTATGGAGTATGTTGTGAAAAATAATCCTGAATTGGCCTGAGCAAGAAAGGTAGGGTTTTCCTGCTTCTTTGAAGGTTAGTTCATATCCTTCATGTTCATTATACTGTAGACCATTAAGCTATTTTATGGGCAAGGGAGAAGTTCAAGTACAGCATGAGTTGCCAAAAGGATTATGAAGTTCATTTTGATTGATCAATAATTAACTGTACCTTGTAAAATTACAGGCTTGACTAACTGTGGAACGTATTGTAGTGAACAGCCCAAGCTGCCAGAAAGAACAGAGAAGAGAGAATAAAAAGCGATGGAAACCAAAACATCTGTGCCCTTTATGCTGCGAGAGCTGGTAACCAAGATCTCGCCATTTCCTTCTCTACCTAAAGTACAAATAGTATAAAGCAGGGATTGGATTGATATGGGATACTACAGAAGATGTTTGCTTATAATTATTTCTAACACTTTTTTGAAGCTCAGGGATAAAACATTTCCAATTATTCATCAAGCTCTTGGAACTCATAGGCCTCTCTGTAATAGGGATTTAGCCGAACAACAAATAGTGCACAAGGATACAGATGAAAGGAAAAAAATGTGAAGGGATTATTACCATAAAAAAGAAAATGACTATTTGATGGAATTGCAACAATATAGGGAATCAGAGAGAGATTAAAAATAATGTTAAGTGATAAATAGTTATTTAGCATTAGTTTGAATTATATCATGGCTATGAAACAAATAAAACCTGTCATTTACCTTTTGGAAGATAACTATTCTGGACTTTGTATCATCTCAGTGGCTCTTGGAAAAGCTGCCCACTTTATTTAGGCCATTGATAGTACCTATTTTAAAAACATTAGTTGAAATTCCCTTTACTAATAACTGACAGCTCTAGTCTACCTAAAATACATGACAATTTGTATTAATCATTTATGGCTTCTACCTACCTACTTCTCAATAAGTTTTGAGTAATGTATAACATGGGCAAATGTTAAAAACAAACAAATCTAAAACAAAGTATAGGACTGACTATCTCTATTACTATTCTGTAATTCCTCCACATACCTTTCATTCTTTGTTAGTAGAGTGCAAAGAAAGGATAAATTATTTATAAATAAAGCAATTTTATCACAAATATGCTTTAAAAATGGCCTTTGGTAGGTTTTTAGATCCTGGTTGGTCTCAAAGTGAAAAAGAAGGAAGGTGAAATCACTTTTTAACCACATATAGCTGAGCCATACTTTCAATAGTATACTTCAGACTAAGGAATACATTGCATTTCCAAAATATATTGAATTTAAATTGTTTTCCAGTTACCCCCGATTAGAGAAAGTATTTAAACTTTTTTTTTAGTAACATAAAATATTGAAAGAAAAATGTACCAAACAAACCCACCAAAATGGTACCGCTAAGATTTGCTCTTATTGTCCCAAACTATAAAAACCCACCTGTTGGTTGTGCCATGCAGGAATGATGTTGAAGAGTTCAGTGGCCCATTTCATTATAAATCCTACTTGCCAGAGAATGCCCTCCAGAAAACAGAGAGAAATCCAAACTCATTAGGCTGACAAGGTTTTGGAGTTTTGGTGGAGTTTTGTTTTCTAAACTCTGCATTATATGTAACTCAAACTTTTAGCTTGAGACAGAAACAGTATATTTGCTGAAGTCACCAAGCATATAAGACTCACGATGACATAGCATAGTAAATTATTTTTGCTACCTAGCTAGTCATGTGGTGCTTTGAAAGATTTAGGAAGTTTAATTTTCAGCTTAAAGAGAAAGACATTTATAAATTAAAATATACCTGCCACTCATATAATATTAGTAAATATTAACTCTATAACTCTTCATACTTATCGTTCTAAATGTAATAATTATTTCTTGTTACTTTGTAGAGGAAAAAAATGTAAAAAAAAAAAAATAGGTGAGAAAGGATCCTGGAAAAACTAAGACTATTAGAATATCACATAAGTCAAGAAATATATACGTATGAAGTAAGATCCCAACTTTATTTGAACAGGGAAAGTATTTACAGATGGGAAAATGTGGAGAAAAAAAGGTATCTAGTCATTTTCTGTGCATATCTCTCTTGAAATTGGGAAGAGAACAAAATCTTTCAGTTTTATATTTATTTTCTTATAGCTTTTAGAAGTTACTTATTTACTGTATACTAAACTAAAAACCATAGTAAAGTTTTTGGTTATTATGGCTTAAAGTAAAGTAAATGTTTTATGACCACAATTTAAAGTTACACTTGTGACTACAAATAATTCCTAGAAATGAATATTTCCCAATTTTGCTCTTATACTAAACAAATCTGCAGCATGTTACTTTAAAAATGAAATAAAGCTTGTGTTCATAGTGACAGTCAATAACACTACAGAATAATAATCAATTGCTATTTGTAGCAGCAGGACTAGCAGTGGGGGCAGATCAGTGCAAATTACTGTCACTGTGTGCTGTCATGTATGCAGCCAGCCTGTAGAACCCAAGACAAATGATGTCCTATTCAATGGCATGAGACAGTACTTAGTCATACCTGCACAACAGCAGAGGAATGCTGGCTGGCATCGAATATAACAAGAAAGTGGATATAAATTTAGAACATTGACGGCTAAGAAAAATAAATGAATCCAGCTAAGAAAGAGTTCTGCTCCCTAGATTCAAAGTTAAATGCTCATACTTTTTTCTATGAGCTGGAAATTGGTGGATTACAGGTGTCTAGGGATCTACAAAAAGGTTAGATGTTTTCTTTGTGAGCACCAGAGAAGTCTGTGTTGTACTTTGTTCCAACATTGCAGAGAAATGACTCTAAAACTAGATATCAAGTGCAAATCACTCCTTATGGCTGAGTCTAATGACAACAGTAAATGATAATTTATTTCCCATACAAATAAGAAACAACAAAGTGAGGGAACAGACATGTTTGTCAATATCATGGATCATTGAACTGTTCTTTTATATTTTTCCATTGTCATGTTTAATTGAAAGAAAGAAAGGAAGACCCTGGTCTATCTTTGGGAAATCCTTAAAACTTTTAGCAAATCAAGCAAGTAATTTTAATGCTAGAACTATTGGTTTTCTACCATAGTCACTGCTTAATAAATCAGGCTACTTGATTTTTCTTGGCAGACAGGTAATACAAAGAGTAACTGGAGAGAGAGGAAACAGGTATACTCAAATCCACAAAAGAAACAAAGTTGAGCAAATGACAACTTCCTGATCCCTGCTCTGACACTCACCAGTAGTTAGTTAAATTGGCAAAAGGTGTATTAATTCTTGCAGGAGAAAATTCTTGCAGGTTAATGTTACCTGGAATGGGATCAGGAATAGCTTCTTAATTTACTGTACTATAGTTAAATAAATCTGTGGTGCCTTTGTCCAAAAATAATTAAAAATTTCAAGATTATAACAGCAGACCATTAAACCAAGTGTGGGGTCCTCTAAGTGTGGGGCCTCTTAGGACTACTGAGATTATCCATGATGTCAGTCCTCAATGGGATCGTTTATCTTCCTAAGCTTCAACCTCACCACAAATACTAGCCTGGTTTGGTTTGTGTTGCATAATCAACCCTCAATAATTTGCTCTGTAAAACAAGGGTTGCAGATTGATAGCCTAAAGGCAGAAGTGGCCTACAGACATGTTTTGTTCACCTGAGATGGCTGATATGGGTTAAGGCTGAGTGACATCTGATCCCTCTGGATCCCTATTGTTTCTTATACTTTTTACAATGAACCCTTTTCACCCTTTCTATTACCTGCCTTGCCCTTGGTAACATTTGAGTTTTCCACCAGTAAAGTGGCAATGAAGATATTTAGCCAGCATTCTTCACTCTTAATAGCAGAGTAAATAATAGTAGTAAGAGCATCATGCTGATAAAGCTATGTAGATCTTAAGGAAATACTAATTCAAACACAAATAAGTTAATAACATTGATGAAATCCATATTCCATAAATTATGTTTTCAGAAAAAAATTGCATTAACTCAGTATTCCTTTTAATGAAAACCTGTTAAAAAGAAATGCCACTTGCCCATTTAATTCACCAATCTACATGGAAAACCGTCAAAAATTCACTTACCAATATACTGAGCCATGTACAATTTTGAAATCACATTAAAAGCAACTAACAAACACCAACTGGGAGGAGGTGGAGGTGGGGAGAAACACTAAGTACAATTACATCAAATTAAAATGACCCTCCGAAGTAAACTCTGATGAATGGAAAATAGTAACTTTCTTCACAAATAAAATGACTTCATCAAATAAAGCGTGTCCCAAAATTCATGCAAGATTTGAATTTTGCGTCATTTGTGCGGTAAAGTGTTGCCAAAGAAATAAAAAGACAGCGTGACAACTGACAGTCAAGGGTTATTAAAAATAGAGAGCTACATGAAAGAACAATGCGTTTTTATTGTTGAGCAATGAAAATTTACAATTTTTAATTATAAACCTGTGTTTTTTATCAAAATTACTTCTTGCGTGAATTTTGGGACACCCTTTAGAAATGTGACAGTTTACTTGGTTGTTAAATATTCTGGTGACAAATTGTAGTTTTTTAGAAGGAACCAAATGACCTAAAAAATAATGCCCTTATGATTAAAAAAAAAACCACTTTTGCCCAATATTACAATACTTTGGTTTCAACACAATGATTTTCTAATTGATAGTCCATGTTATTTAATAGCTTAAAAATATAACTTTGTCTTATAATCCCATCATGGGCAGAATCCAACTACAAACCCAATATATGATTTTATTGATTTCAACTTGCTAGATTATTTTCAAGGTAGAAAGGCTGTGCAAGGGGAAGCCAGGATGGCTCAGTGGGTTAAGGGCTCACATTGCAACGCCGGGGACCGAGGATTGAATCCTGGCCCTGGCCCGTGCGGAACCATATGCTGAACTTGGGAGTTCCCCCAGTTCAGTTCTCTCTCTCTGTCTCTGTCTCTGTATTTCTCTCTGTCTGTCAAAAAATAAATAAAATAAATAAATAAATAAATAAATAAATAAATAAAAGGCTGTGCCAATTTAATTGTGATTAGGCACTAACTTCTGGGCTAAACTCACTGATAGATGAACAAATCCTAGAACTTTTTTTTTTTTTGTAAATCATCATGTCTGACTACTTCTTCAACTTCCCAACTAACGAAATGAAGAACTTAATATAAACTTTTAGTTTCTGCTGTATTTTACTGATAAAATAAAAGCTGTTTATGTTCTTTGAAGCATTTGGGAGAAAAAAAAAAAGAGAAGAGAATGCTCATAGCAATAACCCTCAACCAATTTTTCTGAGCTGTCTGGTCTATATAACTTCATATAATATATATATTTTTTATTTCTGCCTCTATGCCCCAAACTGTAATTTTATTCAAAGAAATATTTGCCACATAAACCAGTATAGATTAGAACAATTTTTAGGAGATTGCTTCTAGAATATTATTGGTGTTTATCTGGCAGAGAACAGATAAGACTACTGCTACCATTATTATAATTTTTCTGAAGCCATTATTATAATCACCAATTTTTAATGATGGAAGCTGGATAAGGACTTTGGCTCTTTCTGTTTAAAATATTCACCACAGAGCTCAAACATTAAACTAGCTATGTTAAATGTGGAATTTTTTTTAACAGAATAAATTTAAGGTGGAGCACAATGTATCTCCGAAAATGTTTCTTAGAGAGAAATCTATATCATGAGGGTATAATTCACTTGACACTGGAAGACAATAAATCTAGCACCAGATTGTTTTTTCTTCATGACGTAGTCAAGGTGTTATCTGCTGTTCTTTCTTGATTGTTGTTTTTCTACTTTGATTGCCTTTTACAATCGGTGAATTCCATTTCATGTTTTCTGCACTATCTACCTATACCTTGAGTAAGAAATATGGCTAATGGAAACATAAATAAGATTTGGACTTGACAACAATATATTAGCACCAAATAGAAACATGCTTTGCAAACATTCTATCATGTACAACCATCTGGAACAAAATGGACCACAAATGAGGCTGAATTTACAACCCTGTGATTGACTAAACGGCACAAATTCACGTGTCTGATAAATGTCAAGGCAAAGATTTACACCTATGTTCAAAGGCCCCACCCAGTTCTTTCCGTTGTGCCATGTTGTCTTTCTACAGGCTGGATGGGCGAGAGGCTTCTGTGCTTTAAAAGTCTTATTCATATGAATATATGACCCAAATGACTTCTTTGAAGGTCTTTTATAGCTTGTATTGGAGGCAACGTTTATAGAACTGTGAATTCAAAATAAAAATATGGCTACCCTTTGAATTCTAGATTCTCAAAAAAGGATCAATGCTATAATATATAAATAAGTTAATAACAGGAATTTTTGAATTGTCTTTTCCATGGTATCAAAGCATCTATTCTGATTGCATGTACTTGCTTAAAGTTAAAACCTCGTAGAGTCTTTTAAATCATAAGATAAATACCAACCTTTATTCTTTATATTTTTTAGTGTTTCTGCTATTAAGTTTAATTCTTTAATAAGCAGTTATTCATTGAACCAATGTGCGTGAAGGGATAGTATACATGCAATAATAAATGAGAAATGTTCTCTCCTCAATTTGCTTGTAATGGTTAATAAAGTACCTGTAAAATATTTCTTAGTTAACTAAAACACTGATTATGTAGTTCTGTTTCTAAAACTTGGGAAGCCAGAATGGCTCAGCAGGTTAAGCACTTGTTTTGCAGCCCTGGGGACCAAGGATTGAATCCTGGCCCTAGTCTGTGCAGACCCATATGCTGAACTGGGGTGTGCTTTTCATGTGGGAGGCTCCCAGTTCAGTTCTCATTCCCCCTCCCCCCATTCAGCCCCTGGCTCAGGGGGTGTGCCTCCCATGCAGGAGGCCCCAGCCCTGTTTCTGCCCTGAGCAGCCCCCACCCACCTGTGTGGAACAAAACCATGTTGAAAACTAATGACATACAACTGTGGAGACTGCTCTGGGCCCTCCCCCTTCTCTCTCTGTCTCTCTCTCTGTCTCTCTCTCTCTGTCAAAACAAAAAAATATAAAAAAAATAAAACCTTCTGGATACATGGCTGTATAGCACATTAGATATAACACATGTGGAGGAAACAAAGACACATTCAGGTATATCAAATAAGTGGTAAAAATATTAATTTCATTACTATTTCATATATTAATTTTTTTGTGTGTGTGTACCTAAAAATAAAATGCAAACTCAGTGTTATAAAATTTTGTCACCTAATTTTACAATCTGTAATTTTATCACAAATTTTTCAAGTACTATAAACACTAGTTATTTTTTATGCCCTTTCTATGTTTTCTGCAAACTCCCATGTGAAATAAATAGCAGTGTCATCAACTCCATCATTCATTAGTAATCTGGTCTCTTATAAATAGAAGAAAAAAAGTAACCCCAGCAAAGCCTATTTTTATGTAGCATGTACAGTATTAAGAACATACTGAGATTTATATTAAAATAGAAACATATTCAAGGTTTGCTTTCCATGCTAACAGTATGCTCACAACTGTTGGTTCCAAAAAACATTGCAAAGAATTTTAATGATCTGAATTGTAAGAAATTCATTATCATTAAATATACGGTAGGTGGTAAAAACTCTCTGGTTTAAATTTGTACCCCATGCCATTTCTTTTTTTATACCGTTTTCTTTTCTTAACAATGGATTTTGTCACATGGACAGCTATAATCTTATGGGGAAGTGTGAAAGTAGTAGATTGAGTAGTAGAACATAAAAAAAGTGCATAGATCTAAGTGTCAGTACTTAACTTAAATAAAACATGCTTAACTTGCATTTTTACTATGAGAATACTAAATAGAAACCATTTAAAAATATTATACTATTTAAAGACTAAATGTTAAGAATTGTAAAAAAGAAAGAAAAAAAAGGACTGTCAAAAATTGTTTTGCATTTTGCTGTTTTACAAGATTGTGGCAATAAAGCTGAAAAACATATACTAAGGAGGAGAAACCTGAAGCAAAGTAAAGCTGATGCCAATGGCAAGGTTAGGAATAACCTCAGGGCCCAAACATCAAAGAAAGGAAAGCCTAACTATGGCTGAAATTCTAGGAGGAATTAACAGATATTCCCGTTCCATGAAAAGCCATATGCAAGAGGAAGTATGCAGCAGTTCTATCTGCACTTAAAAAAAAAAAAATGTTTTTGCTATTGTCACTAGCCAGTTACAGGTGACAAGAATGGTGGTACCCAAGTGCTTAACTTTGAAACTATGCCTAGTTATTAACCTACACAAGGCATATCTCAAAAGCTGTTGAGCCACTGTATACAAAAACCTGTGTCAGCATGTGAGAAATCAGATAATATCACTTCCAGGACCACTCTATTCATCTTCACCAGTCACCACAGAAATGAATGTGATGTTCTGGAAGCAACTGGAGAAGCTTGCTACTTGTGATTGGATCTCTGTTCCTCAGTGTAGTTTCTCTTTATTGAACACAAAATAAATTTGTCATTGCCGCTCACCCAAATTGATGTGAAAATTTCCAAACATCTTATTCATGCCTACTTCAAGAAGAAGCTGCATAAGCCAGGCCACCAAGAATTTGCATAAGCCAAGCCACCAAGAAGATGACACAGAAAGAGAAATACCAAGTTATGGAGCAGTGCAAGATCTGTCAGAAAGCTCTGAATTCTCAGCTTTTACCTCAAATTAAAACTGATCCTTAACTCCATAGCTGTGCTTTGTGTTCTCTCTCACAATGGAGATTATCTTTCCAAAGCGCTACTCTAAATTTCCAACAAAGTATCTGAAATAGTTGAAACATTAAAAATATAGCATTGTTTTAAAGCCATTCATATCAGCGTATCTTTTCAGTTCAGTTCTGTTATCTCAAGATTTTGGTTCATAAACCAAGCTTACATTTGTCTGAAAAATAAAATTTTCACAATATCCATGTTTTAAAAAATTTTTCTTTAAAGTTAAATAACATTTTTGTTGTTGATAAGTTTGATTCCATATACAAATTATACCTAGCAGGTATTGAAGGATTGTTCCTTGTGAAGTAAGTATTTAATATAAATAATCATTATTATTTTTCTTAGAAATAAAAGTGAGTTTTTTTAAATACAATTCTACCTAAAGCCATAAATGCTATTAATATATGAACATTTTTAATAAATGTGCATTTCATTTTTTATTCACCATATGCCAGATAATATAAATGTAATGGTTAACAATTTTTAAAGACATTGATTTCATTTATAGAAATAAAAATAGGCATTAATAGTTAAACTGTATATGCTCCCTATATAAGGGGATTTATATTGTTATTTAATAAATAGTAATAAATATTAAATTTTTCTTCATTTGGAGAAAAGTCTGAATTCTATAGACTAGAGATACAATGCTTGGGAAAAAAAGAGCCATTTCTGGCTAATGAGGGACTCTAAGGGAGAAATAACAGCCTGATATTTAGAAAATTTTTGTTACTAGCACAAGGTTAGTTTATTAGTGTTGCAGTTTAAAAAATTAACAACTCTGTATAAAACTTATAGGAAAATTGACCACCAACTGTCCTACCACTAGAAGTGATTTATTTCTTGAAGACATTCACTGAGATATTTTGAAGCACTTAGGATTCATCAAAATGTAGCATTTGTAATATGGGAAAACAGCCTTCAATAATAACCCTGCCCTTAAAATGGTGGCAATTGCCAAGGGCCTAATATAATTTGGCAAAAATTGCCTTTTGTATTTCAATCAAGAGCTGATTTAATCTTATTACAAAACTATAATGGTTTTATTGAGCTCCTATGTAGTCTGTATTGGTCTAGTCAAATCCATGGAAAACTACTTCCCCTTCTTGTTCTTTTAACTTAAAATGTTTTGGAAAAAGAAATTAAAATTATCAAGATAATGTACTTGATTCTAACAATAAGAAAACTTTGAAGTTAAAATAGATTAGTTGGAGAATTCCAATGAGGCTTCCATGGAGTACTTAGATACTCATGCCAGTTATAAGGGGGTGCCTTTCTTCTAAAGATAGAGAAATAGTATGTTTGATATTATCTTTGGCATCACCACCAAGCTATTCTCCACACACAATAATATAATTCATATAGTGCCACTGTTCCACACAACATGATGCTGGAAAGCTAAAATCAGTAACTTTGATGAACTTTATACTCTAAAACACAAAAATGCATTAATTAGAGGTTATGTATAATGAACACATAGTTGAAAATTTTGGCTTTCCAGCATCTCAAATAAGAGTGCATCCTCATTTTGTGTGGAACAGTGTGGTTGTGTCTGATTGATTCAGTCACAAAAGCTGGTGAATTTCTCATGAAATAGGCAAAATTCTAAGCAAGGACCTTGGCAGGACCAGATCCTAGAATAGGTCGCTGAATCTAGTCACAGAGACTAAGATTCAAAATTGTGTGTCTAAACACTAAGAGAATTGCAACTAGGAGAGAAAGAGTTCTGTCACAGAGGAAATATGGCACATGGTACTCTTGTGTGACAAGTGCTGAGTTCCTAAAGGTGAAATATAAGACATGGGCTTAATTTCATGGATGTCATAAGCCTAGTAATGGGAGCTACATATTCCAAACAAAAATAGATCTAGTTGATGCTGAGGCTCTGTATTTTATCACCTATGAGCCATATTTGTTCCAGAGACCAGGCCAGTTTTCATGATGAAAGTTGGGAGCTTAGTGAGCCAACCTTGGGGATTGAAAGATTGTGTGTAAAAGTATCTCAATTCATTAAAATTTATTATATTAATCAGTAATCCTTCAAGTCCCTCTTCTTACACAAAAGGATAACAAAGAAATAATCTCTTAGGAAAATCTCAAAACTCACGCTCCTTGTCATTAAACATCTATAGTTCACTTTTTACTGTTATATTAGGATTATCATTTATAATATCCCTAAAATACGCACTAATATATATATATGTGTGTGTGTGTGTGCATGTGTGTGTGTGTGTGTGTGTGTGTGTGTAACCCCTTCAAAGAAATGGAAAGAATATGAGGAACCAGGTGTGTAATTTTACTAATAGGAAGCTGAAGTGAACATTCATACTCTTCTTGGGTAAAAGTAACCATTGTGTTTTCTTTGAATTGGCAGATTTCTTTTATTTGCAGTATTCTCATACTCATCATCTATGATTTCTATAGCCAATTGAATAATGGCCAACATGATTGGACTTCAAAGAAAACATGAAATTAAGCCATAATGTAAGATATTTTTAAAGCTACTTTGGCACCTCAGTTTCACTAAAGTCCTATGAATTTAGACTTTCTCTCAGATAAATAATTCACCCTCATGATGTATTTTACTTCAATTTAAGTAGCACTTTTTATTAAAAATTTAATTGGGATAAGGGTTGGCCACTGAGAATAAAATATTTGTGATATACAAAATATTTTATTGAAGCACAAAATATATGGTTTTATCCTCTTAAACTAAAGAAACGTATTTTTTTTATAGACATCTAGCTTTTCAAAACAAAATAATGTAGCAGAAAAGATTTTTGCGCACATAGAGCTTTCAAGACTGTTATGGACATTTATTCATAAATATATGCAAGCTTTCTTTTTTCTATATTTTCTTCTTATTGGCCAATCGCAAACTGATCACTTACAATTGTACTTGAGTGCTTAGTGACCAGAAAATTTACAAATGCTGCTGCCACCAGAGAAACTGAAAGTGCACGAGCAGATTGAAGGAAATACTACAGGCGAAAATTAGCCATCATTAGTTACCCTTGCTAATATTGCAGAAAATTGGAATGCTTGCCTCAGTGAGAATTGGAAAACATTTCTGAAGTTTATTTAGAGCCCAAAAGACTTTTTTAATATACATACATAGGTATAATCATTTTATAGCGTTGTGGTATTATACTTTGCAGCTATATTTTTAAATTCATTTATCCTTTAATAGATCTAAGATTTTATTTTTAAATGTTTTTTTTTGTTTGTTTTTTTTTATCTTTTCACATTTATAGAGAGAAATTATCTTTTTGTCTTCAGTGCATAGTTATTTCTATTTTACTTTTTGACAGATAGAGAGAGAGAGACAGAGACAGAGACAGTTAGAGAACCAAACTGTGGGAACTCCGCAGTTCAGCACGTGGGTCCTGCCTGGGCCGGAGCAGGGATTCGATCCTCGGTCCTCATGGCCTCAAAGCGAGCGCTCAACCCGCTGAGCCGTCCCGGCTTTCCCCTAAGATTTTATTTTTAATTCCATACTTTTTATTTGCACTTTAGTAGTTTTGTTTCCACCAGTTCTTTACATACAATACAGTTGTCATATTGATATTCCAAGCTGTCACAAAATTGTGTCATAATTAAGAACTTTTCTCTGAACATATCCTTATTATGTCATCAATAAACCTTTACACAATCAATGTTTCGTTGGTAGATTGACAAAACTTAGAATTAAAATTTATGTTTCAGATGGAAAATATATTATTAGAATACATACTATTTTCAATGGTGTTATTTTAGTTCTTACAAAAAAAATAGAAATAAATTAGAGGAGATATATTATCTAGTGAAAGAGACATATGTAATAATAATCAAATACCAAGTGCAATGTTCTAAATGTTCTAATAGAGCTAAATGCATGTTGACAACATTAAGAGAACTATTATTTTACATTGCTTCATGTATTTCCTTTGTCTTTAACTTTTTGTCATGTAATGACCTCAATCTGTCTTAGCCCTCTATCACTTTCTCCATATTTGAGAATGACCAAGAAACAGAGAGACAGCGAAGATCGTGAGGCAAAATATATGTCTTAAAATATGTTTCATTTTTTATGTAAACTAAGCAAATATATTTAAATCTGTTATGAAAAATAATGTAGAAGATAGTGACAGTAGAATTTAATGTATTGATAAAATCAGAATAAAAATAATTCACGAAAATGAAATAGTCCATTGATGAACAAGAAATAGGTTTTTTGGGTAGAGCACAGCTGTTTCCTCCTATGTATTACTTTTTTCTCTTCTCATGCCATTAATGACTATATACTTTTCTTAATATTTTCAGTGTTTATGCTTACAGATGACCTTACTGTCAATATCTCTGTCTAGTACATTTCCTTAGCACCTGTTATAAAATGCTACAGGCTTCTATGCACATGTGACACCATATTGGAATGATCCAGTTCATTTGACATAATGCAAATAGGTAGAGTACATGTTGCCTAACATATTTAAGCTGCACTATATTTTGTTCAAGGGAGAATTTCGGAAGATTATTGATGGCGTAACACATAAAGAATATATCAGCATGTATACTATTGAAACTAATCAACCAAAGATATGCTTTTGAAAAATATTTTCTTCTTGGTTAAAGATAATGCTGAGACCTATGATAAAATATGTGTAATTAAATTAGAGTTTTCACCTAACCATCACACATTTACCCATAAATATAAGTGGGTAGGAATATTGTTTTTAAGCATATGGATACTTATTTTACTGTAAATCTTTTCTGAGGAGATTTTGATTTCTAAGTTTTCTTTAAAAAATTAAAATGGGCAAAAAGAAGATATTCTGTTGGAATCTTTTGTCGTTGAAGCATCTCCTATATATAGAGAAACCATGAAGCATTTAGCACCACGTGTATAGAGCTGATAAAAAGTTTTATCAGCCATTGATTTCTCATACTGTTAGTGTGAAACAAAGTCAGCATAATATAGAAAGAAAGAAATTTTAAGATTAATTAAATTACTTTTTCACTTATTCAATAAAAATCTTTTATGTGCCTACTACATGCAGTGTCTTTGTGCTGGCCTTATAGATTTATAACTGAATAAGAACCAATTCTTATCTTCAAAAAAATTCAATTACACACACACACACACCATCCAGCAAAGATTTTTCTCACAGTTTGGGCATAAGGTGGTGACCTTAGTAAAAGCATAGTTATTTGAAGGAAAAAAAAGTTAAAAACAAAAAAAAACCACTGCAAAAATCTTTTTTTTCTTACTTTTTAATACTATAATTTCATAGCCTTTTTTCTTAACGGCAAGGGGAACCCAGGAAACAAGTGTGATGCTCAGATGTGTGTGAATAGGTACAAAAGGCAGAAAGCTCATATAGGAGCAGGCACTGGAAATCAGAATGGCAGGTATATAAAGGTCTATTTTGTTGCAAGCTACTAAGATAAGTATGCAGCACAATATTCCTTTCAGATAGACATAATGCTAATAATCACCATCCTCAATAAAGACCATATGACAAACACATGCTTCACCATAAATATTATATGATTCCTGAGTGTAAAGCTATAATTCTTTTATTTCTGTACAGAACTATGATATATGTATTCCATTATTATGTAGTAAATGTTTGCTTTGTATGTAACTAGATTTATTTTATTTTATTCATCTTTTTCCTGAAATAGCCTGACTTTTACTTTGTATTGCTAAAATGTAAGCCTCCCTCCAGATTGTAATATGTTATTTTCAATTGTTTATTGGAAAAAATTTAAAAGTCTACTGCATATAATTTTATAAAGATTTTTAGCCTGTATAATTTTTTTGCTTAAATTATCATTTTCTGATGCCAAGAATGTAGGATGTTTAATTTGCAGAGGTCAACCCAAGTAGATGGTCAATACATTTTTGTTATCTAATTATTGCCTAATAAATATGTTTTTGCCATCAAGTAATTATCATGAGAAGGAAAACAAGAGTGTATTGGAAACATACAGTTCCACTATAATATGACATATGACATGCTCCCCAAGCATGGTTATTCTTAATTCTTTATTTAGTCTTTGAGACTTAACAAAAATGCAACATGACTATAATACACATCAAATAACAAATTGAGTCAGAAGGAACAGAAATTAATATTGGATTCATAAGCTGCTATCATTGTTTATACACAAGGCGTAGACTTGATTAGGTGACATGGGATAATGCAAATGGCATAACAAATCTCTATTAATTGGGAAAGTTTTCTCATAGGATGTAGATTTTAAATCCTCCCTCTAACGAAGTTGAGTAAGTGTGTTGAAGAAGAAACTCTTCCAGGTATGGTAACTTGTTTCCATAAAGCAGTAAGAGAAAATTAAGTATTTTAGAAAGGAAATGCAATTTGAGAGTTTAGTTGGAGACCCGGAAGTCAATAAGCAGCAATATTGTATAAATGCTTTGACCTGAGATAGATTCAGTTAGGGTTTGGGACTCTGGGTGGGTGACTGCTACGGCAACATTGTTTAACAGCAGCAATTTGAGATGAAAAGCCAGTGAAATTAAGATAAAATGTGCAAGAGCTGGGGTAATGACCATGGTGCTGATGGTTATTTTATACACACACACACACACACACACATATACATATGTATACATACACATTATTCTTATATATGTGGATCTCAGTTTATACAATTTTTCATGCTTTTGCTTTTAATTTTCACAAAATCTTGTGTTTAAGGTTATTATTAAGACCTTTTAAAAGATATGTAAGTATGAAATTACTTATGTCAAAGAGTAGAAATATGTAATGGAGAACAAAACTGAATCCAGATTTTCTGATATCTGATCACAGGCTGTTTTGGAGAGAAAATAGTAATTCTTGCTAATGAAGCAGCTGAGTAAATGACATTTTTCAAGTTGGTAATTCATTTATTCCTATACAATGTGATTGTCAGCCAGAGAAGGCCTTGCTGTCTTTTAGGTTTCTTGATACTTAAAATTATTCTAGTGAAAAATCTGACTAAAAGAGAAGTAAGGATAATTTTAACTATCCTCTGGAAGAAGAACTTGGGGAAACATTAAACAATTTTCACATCAGAAAGTTGTTTTTCCCTAATTGTGTAATAACTATTATAAACATATGCATTGCATGTGTTTTCACCAAGAAAAGCCTCCTAAACAATAAAATGATAACCTAATCGTGTTAAGCCTTGATGTCAATGGGAAATTTGCCTGAGTGAAGAGCAAGCTCTTGAGTACAGAGACTATAATTAGATATTTTAGCTCATGAAAGACAGAAAAATATTGATGGTTTTAGAGTCTTTCAATTGTCAAATTTTGGAGGGATGACATTGGTTGTTAAAAATTATTTAGGCTCCAGGAATACAATTCTACAATATATCATATATGTATTGCCTTATGTGCTTACCACACGGAGTCAGTTCTCTTTCTATCACCATTCTCTGATGATATATATATATATATATATATATAGCCATATATATATATAGCAATTTGAGATGAAAAGCCAGTGAAATTAAGATAAAATGTGCAAGAGCTGGGGTAATGATCATGATGCTGATGGTTATTTTATATGTGTGTGTATACACACACACACACATATATATATATACACACATATATACATATATATGTATGTATATGTGTTTGTATGTATGTGTGTATATATATATATATATTTCATCATCATTTCAAGTAAATTAGTAAGGTATACCTTGAATTATAGTTAAATATATGATCACATGAGACTGTAATATGCAACTCTTTTGGGTGAAAGAGAGGAGAGATTGTCACTGAAAATACGCTAACCTAGGGAAACGGGGATGGCTCAGTGGGTTAAGTGCTTGCTTTGCAGCACCAGGGACTGAAGATCGAATCCCAGCCCTGGCCCGTGCAGACCCATATGCTGAACTGGGCTGTGCTTCCCATGCGGGAGGCCCCCAGTTTGATTCTCGCACCCTGCACCCCCAGTTCAGCCCCTAGCTCATGGGGGTTCACCTCCCATGAGGGAGGCCCACAGCCAAGTTCCTGCCCTGTGCAGCCCCTACCCACTTGTGGAAAGTAACCATGTTGAGAGAGGTGGGCCTTCCCACTTCTGTGTGTCTCTATGTCTCTCTGTCTTTCTCTCTGTCAAAATAATAAAATAAATCTTAAAACAAAACAAAAAAAAAAAACGCTAGCCAACAGTTCCTAACCAGAACACTTTAATTTTTTTTCTTTTCATCATAATAAGTGATAACTACATTTTTAGATCCAGAACACTTTAATTTTTTTTCTTTTCATCATAATAAGTGATAACTACATTTTTAGATCCATTCACTCAAGAGAAAGTCTTACTGATTATGAAGGTTGTATATAGGAGGTTTATTTTTGTCTCCAAATTTGAGCTATGCCAGCCTTGAAATATTTGATACAGCGAGAACAGTACATGGTTTATGGGCTCATTCTAGTGGTATGCAGTTCCATTCCTCATGTTCTGTTGATAGCTAATCCATTAAAGAAACAGTTCACGTGCACCAAATTAAGAGAAGTTGACTTGAATCCACAGTGCATATAAACCAGTTTGGTTTCCAACTGCAATCCATTCAAATGGCTAGGAATCAAGTTTAATTTAATAATTGGTAGAGGAAGTGCATATTTAGGGCTATCTCCCACTACTTAGACCTTTAGTTCAGTAAATATCATCTGCACATTCTGGCAGACACTATCTGCAGTGAGAATAATCCCCCTAGTCAGTCACACATTTACTAAATGGTATCATGGCAATTGCAAGGTTCTTAGCATGAATTTACCTTAAGAAGTCCAAAATAAGGCTGATGTTTTATGCTGAGAAATAGAAAATGAACTAATTATCCATCATGGCTTGACCAAAAATATTTCGAAAGCATTTCTTGCAAATCCAGAATTTAATAGGGTGCATTGTTCAGTATAAAAGATCATTGTTCTGACTAACTTTTCGAAGTTGTATAAGCTTGAGGATACCGGCATTTACCATCACAGCCCTTCTGCTTTCCACTCTGAGTTTAATTCCATTCGACTCTTATGGAACTTTGTTTTTTTATCATGAATTAATAATTTAATAATTTGTATTTCAGTCCGTTGGCTTCTAAAACTAATGTATTGTTGATTATAGATGAATATTTAGTAGAAATAAAAGACATAAATAGAATCAAACCTGCAAAAAGGTAAAATAATATAAATAATAGAATTTTTTTAATCTGGAATATTCATTTTAGTATTGCTTAAAAATAGTTTTGTAATGACTCAGAATCTTGCATGTCATTATGCACAATCAAAGCTGTTTATTTCATGCCAACGTATGAGCTATTGATGATTTTTCAAGTTTCTTTTTCCTCCTAGACATTTAACAAACCTGGTCACAAATAAGCTTTGGGGAAGACATTTTTCTTATTGGTGATTAAGAATGGATCTGCAGAAACAAAGAGTAATTTATATCTTTAATTTACTAAAAGCATGTGAATTAAATATGCTAGGATTCAATAACAATACTATGATGCTTAACTTCAGCTGTATCAGTCCTTGTGAATGGTGATTAAAAAAGGCAAATTGGCTTACATCTTTTCTTACTGACACTGAGGTCATTGCTTTATGGGTTTGCTTTCATTTGTTCATCCATAGTAATTTTTATTTTTGGCTACTCTTGCAAAAAAGTCAGATGCTCTGCATCAAAATAGATATTCTTATAGTGCAATTATAGCACCAGGCAAAAGCTATTTTATATAAAAAGAGGAAGATGAACATGAATACAGCCGGTTTCATCATAAAGCATAACCAATAACATGGTATTTAACATGGAGAAAACATTTCGTATACTGCTATTTGTTACCACATAAAAATGCCTTCACAATGATCATTCCTTGACATGAGGTCTTTAGAAAAGAAATAATGAATTTTCTTACCTGTAACTGAAATGACTAAATCATTAAAAAAAAAAAAAAAAAAAGTCCAGTAGCTCCTTCAGAGTAAATCTTCCACAACTTGCTATAGTGCTAATCGTAAGCATGTTATATAGTAAGTTAGCCTGAAGCGAAGTTAAGCAAGCAGATTAGGACTGTAATATAGTATCAAGACTCATAAATCAAGCGTGCTTGCAGATTTCCTTTCACTTACTGTTCCTTCTTATAGTTCAGACAAGTCATAATTACACATCAGTAGGCATTGTGAACAGAGGAATGAGCTACAACATAACGCACAATAAACCCTGTCATATAAAAGCAAACTGGATAAAATAACAGAAGCAATACTCCATTTTACAACATCACACGAAAGAATTACATTGTGCCATTGTGTATTATTCTGATCAATCATGAATCCACCCACAATTGACAGCTCAGTGGGCAAACATTTACCATTGAAGAATAGTTTTCAGTTTTATTATTTTCTTGTTTGATTATACACATTAAGCACAAGACTGCATGTGATTCTGAAAAGCCACAGGTACATAATATAACATTGCCCTGCACACATTGCAATTAAATAAATTCTACTAATGTTCTTTTAAAGCTTTCTTTTATTAGACATGCTTAAAATAATTCATATTGGATGAACTATAAGTGGTTCTTTATTCATGTTTTATTAGTATTACAATTCTGAGTAATTATTCAGGTATTCTTGTTACCTTAGACCAAAGAGATGTTGTCTCTGAAGTCTTTCCTGTTATTTTCAGGCTTATATGATATTACCACTAAGCTCAAAGGACCCGACTTTATCACTAGGTTAGAACCAAACATTGAAAATGGGATTTAGTGAGACATGAGCAAATATTGGTTGTTCCAATTCTAATAAAACATTTAGAAGAACCAATAAATGCAGGGTAATTTTTGAATGCTAATCTAAAATTGCTATTACCATATTTATTTTATAGTCGGAATTCAGCAGGTGTGGGGACCATATTTTTCACATTATTTATTAAAGATAATTTTGGGAGGTACCAAGGTGTTTATACCTACTCCACATTCACATGAATTTAATGATGGTATATATATTAATTATATTAGAAATATAGCAAAAATAATTTCAGAGCCAGAGAATAAATTATATGCCACACTGAAGTTTCCTTCCAGATATTACTGGGTCCACATTTTAACTATTACTTATGTGTACATGAAGAGAACCTATTGAGGATTGAGAAGTTCACACATTACTTTTAATTACTGGTTACTATGTTGATTACTAGGTTACATACTATTTTATGGTTACTAGGATTTAGAAGAAAGTAAAGGAATAGGTAGTTAGAGAAGGATTGAAAGAACTCTAGGGGTAAGTGTGATTCAGGCACATTTAATACAAATCCAAGTGACCTGGGAACCAGAGCACCTGAGTTGAAACTTAAGTTGACACAGACTCCACTATATTCCTAAGGATCAGAGCCACATTTTCGACGTCTATCCACAGAACCTAATACTGTTTTTGGGGCATAGATGTAAATTTTTTGTAAGATTTACTTTATTGTTTTGACAGACAGAGAGAGACAGAAACAGAGAGAGACAAAGAAGACAGAGGTCCCAGAGCGGTCTTCATAGTTGTATGTCATCAGTTTTTGACATGGTTTCATTCCACATAGGTGGGTGGGGGTCACGTGGGGCAGAAACTGGGCTGGGGACCTCCCCCATGGGAGTACACTCCCTCAAGCCAGGGGTCAAACCGGGGGGTGAGAACTGAACTGGGGGCCTCCCACATGGGAAACACACCCCAGTTCAGCATATGGATCCGCATAGGCTGTGGCCAGGACTTGATCCTCAATCCCTGGGGCTATAAAGTGAACACTTAACCCTCTGCGCCATCCCGGCTTCTCCCATAGATTTCATTTTTGTCCTGAATAAATTTACTTATACCTTCTTCCCCCAGAAGATTCTGTGCTAATCTCTCACATAGCAGTTATTTATAACTGTCTGTTTACTTGTCTTTTTGTCTTTCTTTGAGGTCAAGAACTGAGTCTTTTTAAACATTCTATACCCACGATTAAAGAATAGAATTGACTAGCACAAAGTTTAAGCTCAAATATTTGTTTAGTTTTGACTCAATAATAATGCTATTAATAATATTTATTGATAGTGTACTATATGCCAGATACTGTGACATATGCTTTATAGACTAGATCTTATTAAATTTTCACAAAATTGGATATATATTTTACTGCAATCATTCCAAATTTGTATACATAAAAATTGCTAAAGGTCACATAGCAAGTAAATGAAGACCCAGGGTCTCAACTCCAGTCCAACTTCGTAGTCCCTGCTGGTAACAGTCCCCACTCCCTATCACCTTGTGTCAGCCCCTTAATCTTTTATAATCTTAGTAAATTTAATTTCTCCCTCATGAAGAGGTTTCTGTAGAAATGGTAGAGATCAAAGTTTGATGCTGGGCCAAGTTCCATACCAGGTAGGGTGAAATCCCACAGGAGTCTGTACTGAGAGCATCTTAATAGAGGAATTTGATGTGGACCAATCCATCATAGTTTCTTCTAGGATTTGCTTGCACCTTTCCTTCCTGACGCTGAGTACTTTCTGACAATGGGGACATCCTGACAATGAGGGCATACTAGTTTATTTTTGTTTACTAATTATCTAGTTTGTATGCATGCGTGTATGTGTGTATGTGTTCAAAATTTGTGAAAATCATAGATAGCTGTCAAAAGGCCACTTAACTATTTCTCCATGACAGAAGTGTGGGTTTTTTTTGCATTCCATTGTTGAAGAATATAGTAATTTTTGGTAGGATTAGGCTGGAATGATTCTGTACATTATTAGCCTGTTTTATTAAAAATATGGACATCATACAACTCAACAACAACAACAACAAAACAAATGATTCAATTAAAAAATGGGCAGAAGACCTAAACAGACACTTCTCCCCTGAAGACATACAAACAGCCAACAGATATATGAAAAAATGCTCAACATCACTAGCAATTAGGTAAATGCAAATTAAAACCACAATGACATACCACTTTACACCTGTTAGAATGGCTATAGTCAAAAAGACAAGGAATAACAAGTGCTAGAGAGGCTATAGAGAAAAAGGAACCCTCATACACTGCTGGTGGGAATGTAAATTGGTACAACCACTATGGAAGGCAGTATGGAGATTCCTCAAAAAATTAATAGAGGAGAGCAAGATGGCGGCATGAGAGGAGAACCCAGACACCTACCTGGGAAGGGACTTACAAACAAAAAGGAACCCACAGGGGAAACCCTGAGAAGCACCCTCAACTGAGAGAACCACACAACGCAGAACAACACACAAAGGTTAGAGGAAAAAGGGGGGAGCGGGAGAGGGAGGGAGAAGGAGCAGTTTGGGGACA
>PVKE010006636.1:0-53589 GCA_004027555.1 Craseonycteris thonglongyai | reverse complement strand
CGAGGATCGAATCCCGGCTCCGGCCCAGGCAGGACCCACGTGCTGAACTGGGGAGTTCCCACAGTTCGGTTCTCTAACTGTCTCTGTCTCTGTCTCTCTCTCTATCTGTCAAAAAGTAAAATAGAAATAAATATGCACTGAAGACAAAAAGATAATTTCTCTCTATAAATGTGAAAAGATAAAAAAAAAAAAAAAAAGAGAATGAGGCTCTGGAGAGAAGAGCTGAGGGAGGGGCTCTCCAAAGTGGGACCTGGAGCCTCCATTCTCTGCTGTGTCCTGGAGCAAGTTGCTTCCCTGCTCTGAGCCTGTTTTATCTGCAAAATTTTCTCTGCAGCTACTCTAGACTCCCCCACCTCCGTTCTTTCTTTCCCTGCCCCTCCCTACAGGCCTGAGCTTCCCACAAAATGCCTCCAAGTGCTCAGTGTTCCAGACCCAGGTAGGGCGCTGAGGGCACTTCAGTGGGCGGGGTGCTGCGTCTGAATCACCCACATGACTCCCTTTGTGCTTCTCCGAGCCTCAGTTTCCCCATTTGTAACATGAAGAAAAGAAATGCTGCCTCTCTCATGAGGTGCTAGGTACATGGGTTCCTAATGACTAGTTTGACTCTGGAGTTCAAGTGCAGGGCTGAGGGGTGGGGACTTGATTCGTGGGCAGTGGGAGCCATGTCAAGTGCTGGAAACAGGGCAGTGCACTGGCCTAGGCTGAGTTTTGTGGAGAATGGACAGGGGGCAGGGAATCTGCAGGTTGGGCTGCCTGAGGTTCAGTCAGCTCCGGCTCAAGGCCACACAGCAGGACAGGGTACAGACAGGGCTGAAACCTGGGCCCAGATTCTCCATCAGGGACTTCCAACTCCAGGTGACTACTCTTGGAGTATAATCCCCATCTCAGAATACTGAGGCTCCAACTGCTTGTCAGCTCTCTGAGGAACCCATGCTGTCTGAATGACCCTCCGCTGGTGCTTCTTTGTCAGTTCCCCAGCGCCGCTGGGCTGGGGACCCTGCTTCCACACCTTGTGGGCTGGAACTCCCACCCAGTGCCCCAGCCCGAGACCCCACCCCCATTCACCAGCTGCTGTGGCTTTTCCACTCCAGGTGTTGTTTGGGTTTTAATTTTTGTGTTGCAGTTAGAAAATTACCCATAATTACAGCTCTGAGCGGAAACATCTCATGGCGCAGACCCTGCTCCCAGCTGTGGCCCCCTCCAACGCAAAGGCTGAAGAAGGATAGAGGGCTGCAGGGGCTGCCAGCTCAGATCTTGGCCCCTTCCAAAGTTCCCCACTTTAATGATGAGGGGGGCTTCCTCCACCGCCTGTGGAGAGGAAAAACCATCATCAGGAAAACCCAAACCAATCTTCCCAGCGATTCTTGCAACATATTCTCAGCCCCGCCGCTCTGTCCTCAGGGAGGGCTCATCTAGGGGGAGGCAGGGCTGCCAAGACTACTTGATGCACTATTTTATTGCAGGGGTGTCAAACTCAATTAAAACACGGGCCATTTGGTGCAACAGGCAAGATTCACGCGGGCCACATCACATGTACAAACGTCGCCGGAACTGAGTCAGCGCGTTTATACACGCCCCCAGGCCCCCAGGAAAGGCACTGGGCCATGTGTAGTATACCGGTACTCATCTTCAGTAGTTAAAGGGTTAACGAGGGAATTGTGTGTCCGGTATTGCCTCCATCTTCCCTAAGCGCTATTTTCTTCATAACAATTTTTTCTATTTTCATTTTATTTCAGAGCATCGTGGGCCACAAAAAATTATGCGCCCCCCGGGCCGCTAGTTTGACACCCGTTTTATTGTAACACTGGCAAGTCCAAGCCAGGCTAGTAACCTGGGGGTGTGGTCAGGAAGGGCGGAGTAAAGGGAAGGGGGCGGAGGAGGAATAGTTGGGGGTCAAAGACCGAAGGAGGAGCCAGAATAGGTCAGGCCCAGAAGCAGAGAAAGAGCGCTCCAGGTGGCCAGAGCAGCCAGTGCAAAGACCGGGAGGTGGGCCCGTGACGGGTGGGTCTGAGAATGGGAGTGAGTGAGGGGAGGGACGGCCCCTCCTCTGGGCAGCCCCCCTGCCTCACAGGCAGAGTCTGCTGTGGGTTCCTCCAGGCACCCCCCCAACCCCGCGGGGTGGGGCTTGAGGGGGGCCGTCGGTGGTCGTGTGAGACAGAGACCCAGCTCAGCCCTCGCACAGCCATAGGATGATGGCCGGGAGCTGGCCTGGGATCCGGCCTTGACCCTCAACTCTCTTCGCTTGAGACCCCCCCCTCCCAGGCCCCTGACCTGGTCCATGCCCCGTGTCTATCTACCTGGGCCTCTTCCCGGGCGACCTCCCTGCCTCCTCCATCTACCCTGCAGCCCCATGAGCTTCTTAAAACCCTGATGCATATCCTGCCCCTTGGGGCCCCACAGTTTCCAGTGGCTCCCTATTGCTTCTAGGACAGATTCCAACCCGTCCTCTCGGGGAGCGGTCTGCCCGCCCAGCCGTCATCTCCCCACGCTTTCCCTTGCTCTAGCTACGCCGCCCTCCTCGTTCTGCCTTCAGCACCTGAATCGAGTGCCCACCTCAGGGCCTTTGAATTTGGTGTGACTGCAGTCTGGACAATCTGCTTCCAGATCTTTCGGATTCACTCCTCCCCGTATTAAAAACAGTGTCCCTTTTCCCTGCGGCCCCTCCCCGGCACGGGTGGAGGGGCTCTTTCTGTGGGCTCTGCTCTCGCAATGCATGCACCGCGGTTGGAAGTGCGCTCAGACTGCTCCCCAGGCGCCGCGCGCCCACCGCCCGCTGTTCTAGGACTTCGCGGCGCCGAGCCCGTGTTTGGAGATCCGTCCCGGTTGCCATGAGAACCGCGCTTGTTGCTCCTGCTCCGCGCTCCTTCCCCTTTGCAGTTCGCGGGGCCACGAGAGCCTCCGCCTCTCTCCCTCCTCCAGGAGCCCAGCCGACCCTGCGTCGCCCCATTCTGTCCACCGGGGACCCCTCCCTTTGCTCAGCACGTGGCACTTCGTGAAATTATCCTAACTCGCCAGCTTTTGACGGCCTTCCTTCCCCATCAGATCCTCTGTGCCCAGAGCCCAGCACACAGCAGGCGCTCAATAAATATCTGTGGGGTGGAAGAGTCACATGATTCAAGGAACTGAGGCTCAGAAAGGGCGCGGGGCCTGCCCAGGGCACGCAGAGTCCTGGGGAGCCACAGAGCACTGGGAGACCAACGAAGGTGGGGGGGCGTGGTGGGGGGCGCGAGGAACTTCTGGGGGGGCCTTGGTATCCCAGCTGTCACCAACACGCAGTGACTTGAGTGAGACACCCTGTCTGTGCCTCGTTGGGAGTAGGCGCTGCAGACTGGTGGTTGGAGCGGGTATTAGGATGAGGATGTCCTTGACGCCCACGTTCCCCGGTGGCCTCCCGAGCGCTGGACAGTCCCCAGTTCTTGGTCTGACGGAAGAGTGTCGACCGCGCCCCCATTAGCCCTATGCACGAGCCCCTCCTCCATGTCGGCTGGGCTGGGAGGCCCGCGGGAGAGGAAGTTGGGGGAGGGGACAGCCGGCTGGACAGGAAGTGAGTAGGGGCGGCGTCCCCCCACCCCCTGGTTGGGGCCCCTCGGGATGGAGGCGGGGCTGGGGCTGGCCTGGCCCTTCCCTTCCTCTTTGCCTGTCTGGAACCCCAGCGGCTCCCGACTTCCCTCCTGCCCGCAGGCCTGAGTGTGGGGGACTGGAGGGGCAGACTCTAAGAAGGATGAATAATGGGGGGTCCACCGCCAGCGGAAAAGGGCGTCTCATCAAGACACATGACACAGGAAGCCTGAGTGCACAATCACACAACTCAGGTCACTATCCACCAATGCACGGAGACACATGCACATATACATGTGCACGCAACCTGATTCTGCGTCATTCGACCCCGCACAACCTCCGTGGACACACAGCACTGCCGCAGAGCCAGGGACAGTTGCCCGGACAGTGACTGTTCACTGGGAGCCTGCCAAACCCCCAGGCACAACGATGCAATCTTCAGTTCACACAGGAACATTCACACCGGAACATACACAACCGTGTTTGTTGTGTTGGACAAAAAAAAGACTACCCACGGCAAAACAGTCGTAGAAACATCCAGAGTCACAATTGGAGCATCTCCCCCCCCCCCCAGTTGACACATGTCTGCTAACAGGACCTTCAGGTACCCTGGCAAACAGGCTTCCACCAGGCCCAGGCGCCCTTGCCTTGCAGTGTCCTCCCCCTCCCCCTTGTCTGTGTTTGCCCCTACCTCCTCTGGACGCCTCCTAGGGGGGAGAAGGGCCTCAGAAGGGGGACTAGGGTACCTCCTGCCTGCTCCCGATTCCTGAAGCTGGCTGAGAGGCAGAGCCAGCTGGAGTGACCCAGCCAAGTCACTAAGCAGCTACTGTTGACAGAGTGGACTGAGAAGCAGCGCAGGGTGGTGCCCAGGGTTTGGCGTGGACACTCCAGGACCTTCTTGTGTGTATGGTGTCTTTGTGTTTGTGTATGGCTGTGGGGTGTCTACAGGCTCGGTGAGAGCCCAGGTCCGTGTGCGGAGCCCTTGGGAGGCTGCAACGGAGTGCCCCAAGGTGACGGTGGGTGGATGCATGGGCTCTTTCCCCAGCTATCGGAAGTTGTGGCATAGCTGTGCCTACGTGTGTCTCTGTGGCTGTGTGCCTATGTGAGTGATGGGCTGTGTTTCGCTGTTCTGTAACAGCTGCTGTTGGGCTCGTGGATACCTCTTTGTGACATGTCCCTAGGGGAGCTGGGTGTGGGGAGGTCTGTGGGATGATACACCCAGTGTGACTTCCTGTAGGTTTATGGACTATCAGCAGTTGTTCCAGGATTTGTGTGGACTTGTGTGTGTCCTGTGTCTGAGAGTGTAGCTGTGTTCCTGGATGTGCAATTTGGCTGGCTGGTCCTATCTGGGGAGTGTATGTATAGCTGTGATCAGTCGTGTTCTGCTGTGCGTCCCCGCGTGGCCGACCCCACTCGTGCCCTATGTATGCGTAGCTGTCCCCCCAGGCGGGCACTGCGCGTGCGCGCCCAGCCCACGGCCCCGGTGGCTGGACCCACCCGCGCCCTCGCCATCGCCCCTTTAAGAGCGGCGCCCGCAGGCGCAGGGGAGGTGGCGGGCGGGGGCGCGCGCGGCGGGAGGAGGGGGCGCGCGCTTCCCGGAACAGCCCGCGCAGGAGGAAGAGAGGAAGAAAATAAATCCGCGGCTGAAGCTGGAGCTGCCGCCGCCCCCGCCACCTCCGTGTGGAGCTCCCCCGCGCGGATGATGCCCGCGGTGCCGGCGCGGGGCTCGGGGCGGTGAGGCCCGGGGCGCGGGGTAGCTATGGCTACGGCGAGCGCGGCCAGCAGCGCCGCCTGACAGGTGTGGGCCCCGGCGGCGGCGGCTCGGAGCAGCATGTACGCCAAGGGGGGCAAGGGCTCGGCGGTGCCCTCCGACAGTCAGGCCCGCGAGAAGTGAGTTGGGGGCCGGGGGCGGGGCTCGGCAGCCGCGCGGCTTCCGTGGACCCCGACTCGGGAGGGCACCTCTCGGGGCACGTGGGCTCGGGGTGCCGGGTGTGCGGGGCCAGAGAACGCTCAGGGGGCCGCGAGGTTTGCGGGGGCGCGCGAGAGCCGAGGGGTGTGAGATTTGCAGGGGCGCTCGAGACCCGAGGGGTTCGAGGGGTCCTGAGATCTGGGCGCACGCTAGACCCAAGGGGTGTAAGACGCTTAAAGGGTCGCGAGATTTGCAGGGGCGCGCGGGACTCGAGGGGTGGTAGATTTGTGGGAGCTCTTAGACCCAAAGGGGCTTCAGTGGTCGCGAGATTTGAGGCGGAGCGCAAGACTCGAGGGGCGCAAGGAGTCGTGAGGTTGAGGGGGCGCGCGAGTCCTGAGAGATCGTGAGTTGAAAGGGGCGCGAAGTTTGAGGGGGCGCGAGGTTTGATGGGGCGCACCAGATCCGAGTGGGACTCCAGGATTACAAGACCTCCCCGACAACGGTGGGTTGAAACTTGGGTGAATGAGTGAGCATGGGGTCGAGATCGCCGCCGCTTCCTAGATCCTGTAGGGGGGCTTTGGGGGTGAGACTGGCCTCTGTGAAACCCTCTCGACTCAGAAAGAGCTTGAGAGAGATGAGAACCTGAAGGGTGCTGGCCCCAGCCCCACGTGGTCACTTGTCTGCTGGGCAGCTGGGTGGGGCCCCGGGGAGGCCACAGGGTTCAGACCTGGAGTGGAGCCCAGAAGCGCCCCTTCTTACTCAGGGTGTGGTGTTGGGCAATGGGTACCAGGTGCTCTTGAGTTGGTAGAGAGACAGGTACCTAATACCCAGACCCTGCGGGTTGAGGCTGGGGTCACTTAGAGGTGGGAACTTGGTCTGGGTTGGGGAGGCATTCTGAAGTTGGCCCTGCCATTCACCTGCTCTGCGGCTTTGGGCAAGTGAGCACTCCTCTCCTAGGCTCGATTTCCTTTCCTGAGAAATGCATACGTAATAACAGTGTATCTGGTAGGATTGGAGAGGAGTGGAGAGGTGCTGGAAGCTGTGACCTTCCCACAGCAAGGGCACCCAGTGGCTTGCAGTATTGTTCAAGTGCCAGGGGAAAGGGACTGCAGGAGGGAAGGCTTTTGATGGCTGATGGCCAATGGCCAATTCCCAGGATCCTAAGAAGTCCAGCCACCTAGAGTGCCATTGTTGGAAAAGAGGCTGCTAGAACACAAAGGAGGCTGGGTCATTCTAGAGGGGTCCGCTGATGACCCACACTTCTTGAGGGACAGGCCAAGAGTGAAGGTTTGTACATCTGGGTGATAGAGAGGAGCCCTGGATGTGGGCTTACTGTGCCCATCTGTCCTGCCTTTTCTCCCTCCCATCCCCAAGGACAAGTGTCCATTCTCTACCCGGTTTTGAAGAAGAATTCTGGTCAGAAGATGCTAGGCAGATAACTGCCCTTCCAGACCTCTTTTACCCATCTGCTATGAGGTTGGGCTCCATTTCCAAGCACCCTTAAGCATGAAGACCTTTTTGAAACGGACACCTGGCTCCTGCCCAGGGCATGTCTGGCTTAGCCACATCACCCGTGGGGATCCCGGCGTGTTTCCGTCCATCCTCTTACACTGGTTTCTGGGCCTGGGCCCTAAAGAATCCCACGTCTTAACAGGGAGGCAGGTGTCCAGTTACTTGAGCACATGGATGGGAGGCCAAGTGGAGGGGTGATCTCAAGATACTCGATGAGGAAAGCAAAATGGAAAAATGGGTGATAGTGAAGTATGAGGGGGTTCTCAGGTGTGCAGAGATGTGGAGGAAGAGCAGGCAGCTGAGGGCACAGCAAGCGCAAAAGCCCTGGGTTGAGACTTGGCAAAGGAACCGGGGCTGGTGTCCTGGGTGGGGGAAGGGCAGCCCACAAGGACACTGTGGACCAGAGAGGCTCGTGTATGTGAAAGTGCACTCCAGTTCCCATGTGCAGTGGGGCTTATAGGGGTCAGGAATAGAGGCCGGGGGACCTGAGGGAGGCGGGCACAGTGATCTGGGTGAGAGCTGGTGATGGCTGCTTAGGTATGGAGATCAGAGAAGGCAAAGAATCGGGTTTGAGCTTCGGGTGGTGGGGTTGGGAGTTGGGTTTTAATCCTGACAGATATCCCAGGAGAGCTTTGATTCTTTGAACCTGGCCTCTGCTCTTGGCCAGGGCTGGAGAGGGGGTTATCCAAAGCCTGGCCCCTTCCCCCATCATTCCCTCACTCCCTAACCATGCCCAGCAGAGGGTCTCAGAGGATGGGGGAATCTGCAGAACACCCCCCCCCCCCCCCCGCCACACACACCTGTGGAGGCTGGAGATGCCATCATTGTCTCTTGTTCTCCAGTCCCCTTTTTGGCCAGAGCCATCCTGTGCTCTTCTTTTTTTGTAGAGGGTCCTGGATGAGCTTTGATTTAGAGATGGGGCTTTGTTGCTAAAGAAAATTTGGAAAATACCAGATGGTTGCATTCCCCTTTTCACCAAAGGGGGTGCTGGGCCTGGAGAGGAAGTGACCTGCCAAGCTCACTGGTTCTGGGCACGAAGAGCACTAGAGAGGCTGGCTGGCTGCTCTGAGCCTCAGTTTCTCAGTCTGAAATGCAGCCTGCTGGGCTTGCAGGATTCTCACAAGCACTGGGTGAGAGACTGCAGGCAGAGCACCCTGAGTAGGCAGCCACCAGCTGAGTCACTTCCTGTCTCTGGGACTCGGTTTCCTCCTCTGTGAAGTGGGGTTAAGGAGTTGTACCTCAGAAGTTCTCAGCTCTCCAGGACCGGATTTTCCTCTCCTTCCTTCTCCTGAGCCCCCCTGGCTCAGGGTTTGGGCCAGACTGCCCCAGAAACAGACCACGCATCTGCTGGGTACAGTGATGATGGGTCGCTGCCCTTGGGTGCACAGCAGAGTCTGGGAATCCAGATGGGGTAACCTGGAGGGCGAGAAGGAGGCTGGGGTCCAAGGGTGCTGCCTGCAGCAATACAGCCTCTCCTGTAAATAGTTAACACTCCAAGCCTCTGGGGAAGCCTAGAGGGACTGCCACCAGAGCTAACTAACACTTGCATTTGCTAGTTGGTTTTTGGGTCTTTTAAAATTAGGGATGAAGGTGACAGGGACAGTTGGAGGCTACTTTGTCCCCTTAGCATAGCTCCCATTTGGCTCCAGAGGCTCTGCCTTTGTGAATTGTGGGGAGAGGTCTAAACGTCTTGTGTGTATATATGAGTGAGGACTGTCCAGAAAGAAATCCAGCCAGAAATGCCTCTTTTTCATAATAAGTGGCTGGATACTTTACGGACAGCCCTTGTATATACTTGAGCACTAAATGCTGCCAAGTGGGTTTAGAATAGTTCCATAAATGACAACAATAGTCAGTGTTACCGGGCATCTAGTGTTTTTCTCCTAGGATTGGTTTTGAGATGGCACATAGCTCAGCAGGTGGGAGAGTCACTGTGTCTGTCTTGCTTCCAGGTGTGGCCAAGGGCATCCTTGGGGGGGGTGTGGGGGGCATGGGTGAGAAGTTCTTGAGAAAGGAACCCCTGACCTAAGTCCTGGAGGTTGACCAGAACCAGTGGACAGCGGGGAGCCTCTGGGGATGAGCTTGAGACCAGGGGGCATTTGGGGAGGGAATGGGAGGAGGGGGAAGGTTGGGGTGAAATTTGTGAGTGGTGGGTTGTCACTGGTCACTGGGTAGGAGAAAAGCTGTAAGTGGCAGAGGCTGCCAGGTGGCTGGTAAGGAGGGTAGCCACCACCTTGGCAACAGTTGGCTGAAGGCCTGGCCTTGAGGGTGGCAGAGGGGAAGGAGGAAATGTATGGGCGGGAGAATCCCTTTGGGGGCCTCAGTGGGACCTGCCTGGTGGATTTGACCCAGTGAGGGGGGTGACACAGGGCTATGAGTCGAGGACCACTCCCTGCCCCCACCAGCATGTGCACCCAAGCTTCAAAGGGTTGGAGGGCACTAGGCAGGGAGCATTCCTTACCACCATTCCTAATAATCATGGTAATTATTATTATTTTTTTTTTTAAGATTTATTTTATGGTTTTTGACAGAAAGAGAGAGAGAGAGAAGGGGAGGGCCCAGAGCAGTCTCTATAGTTGTACATCATGGATTTTCAACATGGTTTCATTTCACACAGGTGGGCGGGGGCCACGCAGGGCGGGAACTGGGCTGGGGGCCTCCCACATGGGAAGCACACCCCAGGTCAGCATGTGGGTCCTCACGGGCTGAGGCCGGGATTCGATCCTCGATCTTCATGGGCTGCAAAGTGAGTTCTTAACCCACTGAGCCATCCCGGCTTCCCCAATTACGGTGATTCTTGATAATTACTGTGGTAGTGCTGTATTTTAGTTCATGAGGCTCTAACATCCCGTTACATTAGCACTTCCCTGCACAGGCCACGCGTGCTTCTCCTTGTGAGCACTCGAGGGCTGGGCACCCTGGTTAGTCCTCCCGCTAGCTCACGAGGAGTCCAGTGACTGGGGCCCAGGATGCTCTTGTGAGTTCACAGGGAGGAAAAGAGACCAAGTCCCTGTCTTCATAGCCACATTCCAGTGGGGGCTGCAGGCAGTGAGCAGATGTGTCAGGTAGGGATAAATAAGATGATGGGTCAGGGTAGGGGTTAGGTGTGACAGGGAAGCCTCTGACAGGTGACATTGGAGCCACCCAATGTCCCAGGTCGGGGGAACAGCCTGTGCAAAGGCCCTGGGGTGGACGGTGGCCAGTGTGTGTATCAGGGCACTGGAGGGTCTGAGCGAGGAGTGCTGTGGGAGGTGTGTAGACTCTTGGGGCTGGGAGAGAGCAGCCATTGGAGGGGCCCTGTCAAAATCCAGGTAACTGGGGAGGCAGGGATGGCTCAGTGGGTTAAGTGCTCACTTTGCAGCGCCGGGGAATGAGGATTGAATCCTGGCCCCAGCCCTTGTGGACCCATATGCTGAACTGCGGAGTGCCCCCAGTTCAGTTCTCTCTCTCTGTCTCTGTATCTCTCTCTCTGTCTCTGTATCTCTCTCTCTGTCTCCCTCTCTCTCTGTCAAAAACAATAAATAAATAAATAAATAAATAAATAAATAAATAAATTCAGGTAACTGAGGCAGTGGTCTGGACCAGGTGTGCGGTGGTGGAGATGGCAGGAGAGAGAGCTTGTTCCTTAAGCTTTTATCCTAAATTCGTTAAGTGCGGTGATCTCAGGTACAGCGTGCCCCACACCGCTGTGAGTAAAGGCCAGACCACCCAGGTTAGGCCACACAGGGAGGGGGTGAGGAAGAAGCTAGGGTGGGGGCATGTCAAGGCTGGGCCTTTAGATGCCAGGTGGATGGTGGACCCTGTATTATGGGAAGCCAGGGTGGAGCACCCTCTGGGCAGCTATGTGAAGATGTTATCAAAGTGGCAGGGAGGCCACCCAGAGAGCCGAGAGCAGAGGCCCAGGCTTAGCGGGAGGAGAGCAGGCAGGAGTGGGCTCCTGGACCTGTGTCCTGGGTCAGGTGCCACCACTGGACAGTTCAAGGCCAGGAGAGGTGGAGAAACACTGTGGGCTGGTAGCATGGAGACCTTGGTAGACAAGGTGGGACCAAGGGCCACTTCTTCAGGAGGCTCAGGAAGTCCTGGGGATAGCTTGTCCTGGGGCTGGGGGGGCAGCCCATGCCTCCCCCCAACCCTGAGCGCCCCACTCTGTCTTGCTCCCTGTCTCCAGGCATCTATTCTCTATCTGTTGTTTTTTTTTTAAGATTTATTTTACTGTTTTTGGCAGAAACAGAGACAGAGGCAATGAGAGACAGAGAGAAGGAGCAGGGCCCAGAGCAGTCTCCATAGTTGTACGTCATCAGTTTTTGACATGGTTTCGTTCCACACAGGTGGGCAGTGGGGAGGCAGGCCTCCTTGAGCCAGGGGCCGAACTGGGGGGCTAAGAACTGAACTGGGGGCCTCCTGCATAGGAAGCACTCCCCAGTTCAGCATATGGGTCCGCACGGGCCGGGGCTGGGACTCGATCCTTGGTCTCCATGGGCTGCAAAGCGAGCGCTTAACCCACTGAGCCATCCTGGCTTCCCCTCATCCCCCATCCTTTCCTGCTCCCTGCACTGACCCTTAAAATGGGCAGGGGGCTGGCCGGATCCCTCTCAGCCCCTTTCCTCAGAGGGTAGGGTGGTGAGCAGGTCTGGACTATTCAGGTTCATTCTTTCACTGATGGATGTGGGCTGCAGGCCACTTGTGAAGGGTGAGGAAGCCTCTAGAAGGGGTGAGGTGGGCAGGTGAGCCTCGAGGTGGGTGGTGTGGGACAGGAGGGTGACTGGGCTGAGACTGCTGGGGGGTGCAGCGTCAGGATCTGAGGGGGCCTGGGCTAGAGGTGCAAGAGGGGTGTGATGATGCAACAGGGACCACAGCCAGTTTTGTGGGACATGCTTAGAGCTTCATGACCACAATGAGTCCTACCCCTCTGTTCCCCTTTTCTGTCCCTGGGTGGCTGTCACAGGTCATGTGGTGCAGTGTGAGCCATGGACAAACCTTGCCCTGGGACAGCTGCCACCCAGAACCCCCAACTTATCCCCTTGTCCTTCTGTAGCACTCACTGCCTTCCAACTCACCGTATAACTTGTTTTGTTGTTGGACTGTCCTTCCTCATGAGCAGGTATCCTCCAGGGACACGGGGTCTGTCAACATTCAGTGCACAAGTTGGTGCTGGGTGAATGCTGAATAATGAAAGGGTGGATGGATGTGTGAAAGAAAGAAGATGCAGAGCAAGGGCAGACCTGTGGGGTGGGGTCGGTACTGGGGACCAGGACAGAGGGCTGGAGTGGGACGCAGAGCTGGCAGGGGTGTGATGGCAGGCCTGGGGTGTGAGGACCAAGGATTGAGGCGCCTGGTTGGGAAGGGCCAGAGAGCAGGAGTGTTGAGTCAGAGCAAGGTTATTTCTGGATGGGGCCTTGCTGAGCTGCAAGCACAGCCTTAGGACTCTTGGGGAGCCAGCCCCCAGTCTTGGGTCCAGACACCTCCCAGCCCACCTGGGGCATTGCTGGCAGTAGGAGGACTCTGGGGATGGCCAGAGGGTCCCAGGTCAGTGTATTGGATGGCTCGGGGGTGGGATCTTGTCCTGCCAGCTAGTGTAGAAGATGGATGTGGGGAGGCAGAGGCCAAGGGTGGGAGGCTTGGAGGACAGTGTGGATAGGTGGACTTCCTGCGTGGCCCAAAGACGATGCTTCTGGCTGGTAAGCGACCCATGCTTTTGGGGTGGGCAATGGCTGAGTTGGTGTGTCTGGGGCTGGGGGGTATCATATACTGTGGGTGTTTGTCAGCCAAGTAGCACTGCTGGCCTCCCCTCCCCTCCCCTCCCTGCATCACCCAAGACTTTCCCTGGGGACTTGTGGGGAGCAGTCGCAGCCACCAGTGACTGGCAGGCATGGATTGCGAGGAAGAGGATGGGGCCCAGGGATACCTGGAGGAGGAGGGCCTCAAGGAGGCTGACCCTTTCCTTCCTCAGTGGGCACGGCTGGGAGGGAGTGAGGTGCCTGCCCTGGGGCACCTGGGGCAGCACACAGGCTGAAGTGACGCCCGGGACCCCTCTCTGCAGCACCCAGGCTGCTCTGGGTTCTTGGCATCAGCTGGATGGGGCTAGGACTTGTCCTTGAGGAGACGTTGAGCTGACCAGAACTTGGCCTGGAAGTGGGGTTCAGGGACTGTTGCCTAGAGAAGGGGCCCGCAGGCTGAGTGTTGATGGGTGTGTAGGAGTTGGCCAGACTGAGCAATTGGTGAGGAAACCATCTCCTGTGTGTGTGTGTGAGGTGGGGATGGAGGGACCCGGGGTGGGTGTGCTGAGGGCTCACTGTGGGCCCTCTGTCCCGGGTCGCCACTTGCCCACTACAAGGCAGGTGCCTGGCTTGAGAGCTCTTCCCAGGGAGCCTTGGAGGGGTTTGATGCTGACTTGATTCCAGCTCAGCCTGAGCGCCTCCCACCTGGCCCTTAGGTTGGCACTGTATGTGTACGAGTACCTGCTGCATGTCGGTGCCCAGAAGTCAGCCCAGACCTTTTTGTCCGAGGTAAGTAGGCATGGCCTCTACCCACACCCCAGGGTCCTCTCCTCCCAGTTTCTGTTGGGGCTCTGATGGTCCCTCTGACTGCCTTGGGGACAGGGGTGGGGTGGGTTAGGGACTGTGGCTGGCAGATAGGTGTCTGTCCATTCATCTGAGGGTCTGATGCCTTCTCCTTTGCCCCTGAGGTCACTGGGTTGTCCCCTCCCTTGCTCTGGTCCTCTGGTCCCCTGCCGGAGGTAGGGCAGGGTTGGGTGGGCAGCAGCCCCTCACCGGCCTTCCCTCTCCCCTGCAGATCCGGTGGGAGAAGAACATCACCCTGGGGGAGCCCCCCGGCTTCCTGCACTCCTGGTGGTGGTGCGTGTGGGGCTGGCGTGGGCAGGTCATGGAGGGGGCTGAGTGGCGGTGTGTGGGGAACCCATCGTCCCCCCCTGCTGCCCACAGTGTGTTCTGGGACTTGTACTGTGCAGCACCTGACCGCAGAGAGGCATGCGAGCACTCGAGTGAGGCCAAGGCCTTCCAGGACTACGTGAGTCCCACCCCAGGGGCAGGCGTGGGCAGGGCGATGGGGCACTGCATGGCCTACGCTTGGCTTAGGTGGGCTGGGTGCTGGGGTCCCTATGCCCTCTACTGGGCCCAGGGTCCCGAACTGGGTGGGGGAGGCTCCTGCCACGGGCACCGCAGCCCCCACACCGTCCTGAGGCCAGCCCCTCCTCCTCCCCTGCACATGAGCCCTGTGGTCCAGGGTAGGTAGACTGCAGCGCCTGCCTCCACCACCTTCTGTCCCCTGCCACCTCAGCCTTTCTGAGTCCCCTGAGGTGGGAGCATAGCCAGGGTGCTTGGGGTGTGTGTGTGACAGCGGTGGGAGTGGGGGTAGCTGACAGCACTTGGGACACTTCCTGACCTTGCTCTGTGACGGGGGCTGCAGATTCACCACTTTGGACTCAGTTTCCCTCCCTGTTGAATGGGGAGAGGGGTGGCATCTGGTCTGTCTGGAGAGGAGCCTGGGGGATGACATGAGGAGCCCAGTAGCATCTTGTCATCATGGGGAGCAGATGGCAGCCCCCTGCCTTTCTCTTCACCCCAGCCCCTCAGGGAGGACCTGTCCCCCTGCCCTTCCAGGCTGTGGGTCCCAGGGGGAAGCAGTGGCCCCGATGGCTTCTGGGGGAGGTACAACTCCCTCCCCAGGACTCTTCCTGTTCTCCCACTCTCCTCTAGTTGATGCCCTCACCCCTTCCCCTCATGCCTCCCAGGGCCTGGCCACCCCCACCTCTCCCTGCAGACACCTGAGCGCAGGCTTCTGCAGGGCCGGGGTGCAGCCACAAGGGGTAGGGGTTCACCTCGCCTCCGACGTTGCTCCCTGCGCTCTGTTCGCATGCATGGGAGCCGGGGCCTTTGCTGTTTTCCCCTATAAGGTACCACTGTGCATTTGCTGCCCCTGTGACCCGGTCCCGCCAGAACTGGGGCCCAGGGGTGTCGGTGGAGCCCTGTGCATGGGAGCCCAGTGCGTGCCTGAAGCCGAAGCCCTGTGGAACCCTCCCTGCGCCTCTGGTGTCTCTGGGGCCGTTCTCTGGGTCTCGGTCTCCCGCAGCGCACAGGCTCCGCCCGGGGCTGGCAGCCTCTCCTGGTGCCTCCGGGGAGGGCGGGGCGCATGGGTCTAAGTCGGCACTAGCATGGTTCCTGGCGCGCACCAGTTACCATGGCAGCAGGGCGCATCCGGGGAGCTGGTGCGGGCACAGCGGGCTGGGGGTGCGCGGGTGACGGGTGCCTGTAGCCGCCGCTCTGGCTGGGGGCACCTTGTCCGCCTCCCCCGCCCTCTTAAGGGGGCTCGGGCTGCCGCTCCCTGCTCTCCGCCACCTCTGCGTCTCCAGGAAACGCCAGCGGCCCAGCCCGTTGTCATGGTAACGCGGGCGGGTGCCTCTGGGCGGATGATTGAGGTGGAGGATACTGCTCAGGCCTCCCGCCTGGGCAGGAGAGCCAGCCGTGCATTAACCCTTCAAGGCCTAGAGTTGGGGAATCGGTAGGGATGAGGGGGGCCTCATTTCCCCCTGCCCCCAAACCTGTGGTCCGGACGCTGGCGCGCAGCCTCCCCCACCTCCGCCCTCTCCTACCAGGAAACACTCTGGCGCCTGCTATAGCTGAGAATGGGGCTGCCCGCTCCACCCGCCCTCCCTAGGGTGTGTGGTCAGTGGAGAGGGTGGGCAGTCCAAGGGCTCTGAGTGTCCCCCTCCAGCCACTGAGGCAGACACCTGCCAGAGTAGCTGCTCCAGGCCCTAGGGCACCATGTTTGTGAGGATAGAAGTGGCGGCAGGGAAGACCCCTGCAGTTGAGGGAGTGGGGGCTGAAGGCTTTGTCCCCTCAACCCCAGGGCAGCTTGGGCTTTCAAATGACTTTTGCTGGGAGTTCTCTTGCCCACTGTCACACAGCACTTCCTGCCCTTCTGGAGTGGGGCAAGGGGCCCCTGGACACATGCCACTCCCTCAGTGGGACTGCAGCCTGGCCCCCCTTCCTGCTCCTCAAAAGTCAGCCTCTGTAAGACTCTTGCCCAGGCCCCAAGCTCCAGGTACTGAGGGGAGCCTCTCCAGGCTAAGTGCTTAACCCCTCTGAACCCAAGTGGCTGCAGCCTCAGAAATGCTGAGTGTTCCTGTGTACTGGCTTATGCCAGCCCCAGGGACAGCAGTGACCAGGACAGACTGTCTCCTTCCTCCTGGGGCCTGGTGGGGGAGGACAGGTGATGTAGACAGACAGAAGTCAAGTGGCCCCTAGAAAAGTACTCTTCCCTCTACCCAGTGCCCTGTAGGTCTACCCTTTACCCCCCTACCCCACCCCTGCTCTGTGAGTCCCAAAGGCTGATAAGCCTGAGGTTTGGATGGGACTGGAGCAGGTGACCTGTTAACCTGCCTTCTGCCAGCTGTGGGCCTGCCAGCAGCATCTCTGCCCTCAGCCCACACAGAATGCCCCTGTAGCACCTGGCTTTCTCCCCTCTTCCATCTGAAGAGAGGCTGGGGGCCTGGAGATCATGCCCAGAGTTCTGGTCTTCCTCCTCTCCCTCCTGTAAGGGTGGGGTGGGGTCTGCCTTGGAGTTCCTGGAAGATCCTGGGGAGCTAGGTTAATCTTGAAGCTTCCCATTGATCCTTTGTCTGGTTATTTGGGGTGTGTTAAGTAGATCAAGGGGTCCAGCTAACCCCTAGCCAGTCAGGACATCGGTGGGTTGGGAAGGATTCAGGATGGGGGACTCAGGTGGGGACCTATAAGAAGGTAGAGTCAGACAGAAGAACCTGTGCTGGAGGGCTGAGTGCATTCTAGTCTTAGGTGGATGGCATTTTAAGACCCCTGCAGTCCTCAGCCTCAGGACTCTGGGGGCTGGGGCCTCTGGATCCCAGGCCTTCCTCGACTGGGCCCCTGGTCCCTGAACACCTCCAGGGTGTAAGATGCAGCAAAGAGGCCAAGCCCCTGCTGAGGCCACCCCGTGAATCTGAATCCATGGCCATGTCAGGGTTGTTGGATTCATGGCCATGTTGGGGGCGGGTGGGGGACAGCAGATGCTGTCACCTAGGGGACCCTCCAGGCATCCTCCCATGCATAGAGGACCAGATGGCTTGTGTCCCCAGTACTGTGGGATAGACTGCTTGCAGGGAAGAGGGAACAGTGGGGCAGGAAGTGGCCTGACCCAGCCCTCACCTCTCCCCAACCCCTGCAGAGCGCTGCAGCGGCCCCCAGCCCTGTGATGGGGAGCATGGCCCCCAACGATGCAATGGCAGCAGGCCCCATGGCACCTGGCTTCTTCCAGGTATAGCCAGGGCTGGGTCCTCTTATCCCCCAGTCCTGGGTGCACGTGTGTCAGAGGGTGACAGGAGTGGGCAGTGACAGGGATGGCGGTCCCATGTTGGGAGAGGCCCCGAGGCAGGCTGGATGGAGTTGAGTGGGAAGGTGGTGGGTGCGGTGGGGATATGCATACGGATTTTGGTGGGGCTGGCAAGGGAGGGGCAGTAGGGCCTGGGCCCTGGTGCGGGAGAGGGCAGGGTGTCTGCGCACTTGACCTGCGTGTGTGTGCGTGCCAGGGTGCCTTGGTCCTCAGAATGTGGTGGCTCTCGGAGTCACGGATCTTGCCTGT
Organism: Craseonycteris thonglongyai; assembly: GCA_004027555.1. Classification (NCBI taxonomy): domain Eukaryota; kingdom Metazoa; phylum Chordata; class Mammalia; order Chiroptera; family Craseonycteridae; genus Craseonycteris; species Craseonycteris thonglongyai. The sequence goes on along the minus strand of PVKE010006636.1, from coordinate 35,999 downwards.
GACCCCTCCTGTAGGGGGGTACCCCCCAGTCTTGCAGCCGGGTGAAGAGCCTACCCTCCCCTTCCCCTCTCCTGGCCAGGTTCAGCAGGGCCCCAGTAACAGTGGAGCATCAGGTAACCTAGCTCTTCTCGACCCACCTGGTTCTTCTGTCCTCCTAGGGCCCCCCGGGCTCCCAGCCGCCCCCCCACAACCTCAACGCCCCCATGATGGGGCCTCACGTTCAGGTAAGGACCCGTGATGCCCCGCCCCCTCGCCCACGCAAGCCCTTCCCCTCTGCGCTTGCATCTGCACTGAGCTGGAGGGCTGCGGTTTGCTGGCTGGGCCTGGAGGAGGGGGTGAGCCAGGCTAGGGGCCCAAGCACAGCAGGAACCAGGTAGCTTTGGGGGTAAGCAGGTAGGGGGAGGTGCTGACCCCAGCCCACCCTCTTCCAGCCCTTCATGTCACCGCGGTTCCCAGGGGGCCCCCGGCCCACCCTGCGGATGCCCAGTCAGGTGAGAGAGGGGAGACGGGAGGGAGGTCAGGAGCTGGGCCAGGGTAGGGGCACCCACACTCAGTACTGCCACGCTCACTCTGCAGCCTCCTGTGGGCCTCCCAGGCGCCCAGCCTCTCCTCCCTGGCGCCATGGACCCCTCTCCACGTGCCCAGGGTGAGTGAGTAGGGAAGCTCCACTTGCTGTCCGCCCACCATCTACCATGACCCCAGTTCCAAGTGCCCTGTCCCTGCGGCCTCACCTTGCAGAAGCCCCCCACCCCCGAGCATGTCAACCTGAGGAGTGGTGATGGCCTGAGCCCCCTTCTTTCTGCCCCCACCCCAGGGCATCCAAGCATGGGCCCAATGCAGAGAGTGACTCCTCCACGGGGCATGGCCAGCGTTGTGCCCCAGGTAAGGGGCTGGTCCAGGCGGGGAGCTTAAGGGGCTGTCCCCTCTGGGCTTGCACTCATGGCCTTTTCACCTTCACAGAGCTATGGCGGTGTCATGAGGCCCCCACCCAACTCCATCAGTGGTCCAGGCCTGCCCACAATGAACATGTAAGGGCCTAAGAAACCCTGGGAGTGTGCCCGCTGGGGGGCCATTGCCCAGCTTCTTGGGTTGGGTCTGCACAACAGCCCAGGATATTGCATGTTCCACTGTTGTGGTGGGGAAACAGGCCCAAAGGCCAATGAGTTGGGATTTCCAAGTGGTTACTATTTAGCCAGTATCTGCTGCTCTAGAGACCTGACGGGTCTGTTAGACGGTGTGGTGGGGGAGCTGCCTGGCCCAGCATGGTGTTCACCCACCGTCTCTTATAGGGGCTCCGGAGTGCGCGGCCCCTGGGCCAGCCCCAGTGGCAACTCGGTGAGTCGGGGAATGAGTGGGGGAGTGGGTTGGGTTAGGGATATGGGGGATACAGTGGGCAGACTACTTACAGGTGCCCCTGTCCCCAGATTCCCTACTCTTCCTCCTCCCCCGGCAGCTACACGGTGAGTGCTGTGTGTGAGCGCTGAGTGCAGCTGAGACTGGGTGATCTGATGGTGCGGGGGATGGGGTCAGGGGTTTGTGGGTGGCAAGTGGAGGGCTTTTCTCACATTCTTACTACATGTACAGGGACCCCCAGGAGGAGGTGGGCCCCCTGGAACACCCATCATGCCCAGCCCTGGAGGTACTGGGGCCTGAGTGGTGGTGGGGAGGGGTGTGCTTGGGGGGAGGTCTCCTCACATGCTGGCCTTCGTACATCATGTCCCCCAGACTCCACCAACTCCAGCGAGAACATGTATACCATCATGAACCCCATTGGGCCTGGCACGGGCAGGGCTAATGTAAGTGGAGTTGCAGGTGGGGAGTTGCGGGTTGGTGGCTGCTGGAGAGGGTGGTCCCAGTCCGACGCCACCCCTCTGCCCACAGTTCCCACTCGGCCCTGGTTCGGAGGGCCCCATGGCCACTATGAGTGCGCTGGAACCTCACCATGTGAACGGAACCCTGGGTGAGTGAGTAGGCGAGCAGGGACCCACCCCCACCTCGCCGCAGGCTGCTTCACGAGCCTCGTGCGCCACCTTGCGGCCTATCCCTGCCCCTCCACCTGTGTTCCCAGCCGGGGCATCTGGGCTCTGCGCGCCCTGAGCCTCTGTGGGTGTCTCGGTGACCGGGGCTGTGCTGGGGGAGGGTCTAGTAACTAAACCGTGGGGCCACCTGGGCCACCAGCACTGATATCCCTCCGGGACCCCCAGCGGGCTGGGCTGAGGGAGGGGGCGCGGCTGCACGGGTGTTCGAGGAGGGGTAAGTGGACCCTAGGCTTGGAGTGGGGGCGGGTCTGGCGCAGGCGCATCTGAGCCGCGTGTTCCCGTGTAAATGTCCACAGGCTCGGGCGACATGGACGGGTTGCCGAAGGTGAGGGGCCGTACTTGGGCAGGGTGGGGTTGTGGGGCGGGTCGCGTAGGGGTCTTGGCCTGCGGGTGGGGTGGGAGTCGCAGGCTGACTGCGGCCGCCCCCAGAGCTCCCCGGGCGCCGTGGCTGGCTTGAGTACCGCCCCGGGCACCCCGCGGGACGACGGCGAGATGGCGGCCGCTGGGACCTTCCTGCACCCGTTCCCGAGCGAAAGCGTAAGCGACTGCGTCGACTCCCCACCCGCGGCGGCGTCGGGCCGAAGGGGCCTGGCGGGCAGGCCCCGGCGGGGCGGCCGGGGGGCCAGAGCAAGACCGTGAACCGGCGGGCCAGGTGGGGGGGCGGACGCGGCATCCTTCCCTTCCTCCCCCCTGGTCTCACCATCCCGCCTCTACCCCACCCCCATCCTGGGACCCGTGCCCCAGGGCGGCCCCACATCCCTAACTTCAACACCTGCACCCCTCCCTACATTTGCCCTGTCCCTTTCATTCTCCCTGGGGGGCGGGTCCCAGCCTAGGCCTGAGCTGAGCCTGCTCTGCACGCCACCCATTCGTCTCTTCGCAGTACTCGCCTGGGATGACTATGAGCGTGTGATGGGGCAGCAGCCCCTTGCCCACTGCCAGCCTCTGCCCAGCTCCCTTGCCCAGGGCTAAGGGCCAGGGGCTCCAGTGGTCTGCAGGGGGAGGGGCTGAGGTCACACCTCGGTCAACTGGACTTGACTCCTTCCTGGTCAAGGCTTGGAGGCCCCACACGAAGGACTCTCATTTTATAAAAGAAAACTCAAGGACCTCAGAGGCTCTTTCCAATATGGGCCCTTACCCCCATTTCTATTTTGTTCTGGGGACTCCTGGGGGTGGGGACCCCTTTCCCTTGGACAGCAGTACTCCCCCATCAATAAATACCTTGTTTTGCTTTTTGCTATCTGGTCTCAAGATTTCATTTTGGCTTGTTGCCCTACGGGCTGGGGTTAGGCAGAGGCCCCTGGGGTTCTGGAAGGCCCCTGAGGGTTGGGACAACAGTTTTGAAGGGCAGGTAGTTAGATGAGAAATTGGTGGGTGGTAAGGGTTACCAGTAGGTCAAAGGTGTGGAGAGCTCAAAAGGTGTGGCTGATTGTGGCAATGGCTTTATTGTCTTTGGGGGAGGGGCTGGAAGGGTGGGTTCAGAGGGGCAATGGGGGCACCAGTTGCAGGGAGCTAGCTGTATGGCCATTGCCTCAGGTGGTGGGCATCAGTGGTGCCTCAGCCTTCGAGTGCCTGTTGGCATCACCAGTACAGCCATTTGGGGCTGAGGGTGCGGGTTCTTTCTTGCTAGACACACAGCAGGCAGCAGCCCTGTGTCCGAATTGCTTGGGGCTGGGGCGCTCCATTTTGTGCTCCAGAAGCATGTGGTTCTGCGGTGGAAGCCCTATGCAGGCCCTGGGGATGGGTTGGGTCTTAGCAGGGGCAGACCCTGAGCCAGCACCCCTGCAGCCTCCAATCCCTAGGCCCCATGTGTGTGCAGCCCAGTGAGTGGGCAAAGGACCAAGGACAGGGACCCCCAGGCGGGGCACACCTGAGGATGTTCTCAATACAGCTGCGCTGGCGGAAGAGTGCGTTGACTACTGGGCTGCCTGGTGGTGCCAGTGGTGCCTTGAAGAGGAAGCCAAGCAGCGACAGCACAGGATGAAAACCCTGTGGTTCTGGGTCAGCGTCAGTGCAGAAGCTTATGCGCTGGCACAGCTCCGTCAGCAGTGCCAGGTCCAACATAATGGGTGCAGCCAGGAGCGAGTCCTGCAGGGCCAGCAGGTCAGGTATTGGGCCGGGTGTGGGGACCCACTACTGCCCCACATTCCCCACATCCCGCACCTCGCAGGTGTTGTGCAGCACCAGGGTGTTGGTGCCGCCCAGCATCAGCTCTGATGTGTACTCGTCCAGTGCACGCTTGCTGTCTCCCACATACGGAACGTACTTGATGACCACCTAGGAGACGGCACGGTGTCACGCGGGTCTGCCCTCTGCTGGGTGCCCTCCACCCCCACCCCTTGCCTTTGAGCCACGCACGCAGTGGTCGGGCTCCTCGCCGGGTGCGTAGAGCACTGGGTTGCTCTGCACCATGTCGTCCACCACACTGCTCTTGGACACCTCCTTGGAGCGGAACTGTGGAGGTGCCGACAGGTTCTGCCCGTCGTTGTTGCCCAGATGGTTGTAGCTCACGATAGACATGGTCTGTGGGAACAAGGGGCCCTGCAGACAATGCAGACCCCACAGTGCACACACCCAAAGCTCTGGGTCAAACCCCCACCCCTGTCTTGAGTTTGCATGCCCCAGGACCACGCACCTTGAGACCAGAGCCAATAAGGAAGTCTACAAGAACGGACTTGACCTTGGTCTGGCCTGACTTGAAGTCGTCTCCACCCACAAAGACACGGCGCTGCCATGCTAGCTCGAGTGCACCTGGCACCAGAGTGTTCTGTGGGGATCCATTGAGGAAGGCACAGCCCTCCAAGATGCTGGCCACCGCGAAGAGCGTGGAGGGTGACACCTCCAGTCCCAGCTGCGGGTGCAGGCAGATAGTCAGCACAGGGGTCCCTTAAGGGCTGGCCCTGACTCCATTCCACCCAGGGGCACACCCACCTGGATGGTACGCAACAGGTTCTCAGCGGTGTCATTGAGGCCTGGGACCAGTTCACAGAAGCGCTCAGTGTTTGCCGTCCACAGCACAATGACTTTGTCCAGCCCCGCACAGGACCGGAAGTCGCGGATGTCCTTGCGGATCTGCTCCAGCTGGGGAAGTAGAGGTGGGGTGGGGGATGGGAGTTGTACAAGCTCCCTGACCTGTGAGGCCTATGCTACTCAGCTCCCCAAGTGCAAAGAGGCCTGGGTCATCTGGATGGGAGCATGGGGACAAAAGGGAGATGGGGTGGGGGTTGGGGGGGGATGGGAAATGGCAGTGGGAATAAATACTAGGGGATAAGGGGTGGGGGGCATGCCGCACCTGCTGCGCACGCGTGCCTGGGATGAGGTTGTCAGCACGTGTGCTCTGGTTAGCTGCGATGAACTCTGGGATGTAGACCGAGGGCCGCGGGCGCATGGTCTCCATGTGCGGCCACAGCTGCTCCTGCAGCCCCCAATCCAGCACCTGCGCACGCCGCATCGCCTCAGCCAAGTTAAGCGACGATATATCCCAGCCTGGGGGGGACCCTCAGGTTCAGCTTGGCCTGGCAGAGGGACCCCTCCAGGACTTACCTCCCACCCCACCCCCAGTCCAGGGCTCCGCCCACCGTCAAACACGAGGTCGTCGGGCGACACCATGGGCAGCAGAGTGCGGAAGGGTACGAACACCTCCTGGCCCTCGGTGTCCAGGCCCAGGCTAACAGTGCCCGCCTGTGTCAGCGAGCCGTAGTAGTTGGCCTCCTGGGGACGACGGGGGAACAAAGTGACGCTATCGGTGGGCGTGGAGTGGGAAGGCCCCGCCCCACTTTAGGGGCCTCTGCTCAAGTTCCAAGCCAGGGAGGGCCAAAGCCGCTCCCGGGGCGTGGCGGAGGTCCCTTCCCAGAGCTCCCAGAGCTCGCAGACACCTTAGGCTCTGTCCTGGTGGAAACCCCTCCCCATGGACCCATCCTTGCTGAACCCCACCCCCTCCTGCACGGACTCTAGAGAAGCCCGAACTATACCGCAGCGCCGCAACCAACCCCCACCTTGCGACCGGTGCGCGTGGGCCAGGACAGGCGCAGCCGGTTGGCTAGCACGGCAGCAGTGAGCGTGGAGCCGTTGTTGCCGCCCCAGCCGACAAGCATGACCCCGAGCCGGGGCACCTGCCGGGTGGTCCGGAAGGTGAAGTGCGTGGACGTGGGGTGTACCTGTGGGGGCGGGGGGACAGCAGACATTAGGCAATCCCACCCCATCCTGGCTCCCTAGGCCCACAGCCCCTGGTCCTCTGCCCACCTTGAGGACATCGCCCTCGCGGCTGATGCTTGTCGTCCGGTACTCATACTGCGCCTCGATAGCCTCGGGGCCATAGACCACATCGGGGCTCTCGACCACAAATTCAGCTGCGGCCTCCATCCCGGCGAGCTGGGGGAGCGGGGTTGGTATGAGGTCAATGGGAACAAGAGACCCGGCTAGGCCCAGCCAACTTCGATTCCCCGGACCGCACCCCGCCCGGGATCCCACTTACCGGCGAGGAGTCGGTTCGGACAGGCGCACTGCTAGCATTCGCGCGAACTCCAGAGAAAAGAGCCGCGGCCCCGCCCTCGCTCCGCCCCCCGCTCTGCTCGCGCTGGGGGGAGGGGTGCTGGGGGGCTGCGCTGGCCTTGGACTCGGGTTCGAGGCCCTACAGCTCAGAGTCCACGCGGCTATCGGCTATCGCATGCTAGTCCCAGCATCCACGTGGGCCGTAGACCCCGGCCCAAGCACGTATAACGTGGATTCACAGTCCATTTTGGCGCCTTGGCCTCTTATCCTCATTTAACAAAAGAGGACATTAAGGCTGCAAGTGAAGCTAGCCCCCAGACACAAGGCAGGAAGTGGAACTAGGCAGCGGGGCTGGGCCGATGGGGGTGGGTGTCCCTGAGGCTGAGATACTTCAGGAGAAACCGAGGCAGAGAACTGAGTTAGGACTTGCACCCTCATAGCCATTCCTCCAGCCCCAGCTGCCTCCTCTTCCCACCTCCCGAGCAGCAGCACCCTCTAGGTACTCTGACCTCCCTCTGACAGGGCTCACTTGGGGGAGTCCTGGGAGGCCTCGGTTTCCCCACCTGGAGCAGGAGGGCTTGCAGTGCCAGCACGTGGGGAGGGGAGGAGGGCCAGGGCAGACAGCTGGGGAGGAACTAGGCCTGCACAACACTGAGCTCTCCTGGGAACCCAGCGGGCTGGTGGGGGTGGGGGAGGGACAGCTCCCCCAGAAACTTTCCAAAACAAGCAGCCTCCTCCAGCTGGAAAGTTTCCATCACGGGAGTGGGCCCAAAAGGTGGATCGTTGGGAACATTTGCAGGAAGCATGGTCTGGGCCCAGCCTTGAGGGCGTGGAGGCTCCAAGGCTTTGCTCTCAAGGAACCCGTGTAGGGGAGTTGGTAGTGGACTGGGACACTCGGAAGCAGGGTTGACCAGGGCAGCTTGCCTGGAGGAGGTGGCTGCTAGAAGGGGGCTTGAGATCTGAAGACATCTCATCTGGGGGAGTGGGTTCAGACCTGATGAAAAGGCAGCTGAGGAGCAGAGGGGGGTTGGTGGTGTGAGAAAGCAGGGCAGAACCTGAGGGCTGGGGAGGGGGAATATGGTATAATAAATATTTGGGTTTTGTCCTGGTTTCTGGGGAGAGATTGAGTTTCATCACCAATGGCCAATAATTTACTCAATCACACTTATAGAGTTGAGCCTCCATAAAGCTCCCTGAACAAGAGGGTATGGCTGGACACATGAGGTGCTGGGAGGGTGGCACACCTGAAGCAGATATGGAAACCCTGTGCCAGTCCCCACACCCTGCCCTCTGCATCTCCTCCCTTTGGCTGTTGGAAGTATTTTTCTGAGCACCATGAGCCATTCTAGCAAAATACCAAACCTAGGAAGGGGTCATGAGAACGCCTGATATAGCCAGTTCAGAAGTATGGGTGGCTGGGAACCTGTGGCTGGTGTCTGAAGTGGGGAGGGCAGTCTTGGGGAACTGAGCAGCTTAGGCTGTGGGGTGTGATGCCAGCCCCAGGCATTGAGCTGTTGTTAGATGTTCAGTTGGTACTGGAGGACTGGAGGGTTGGAGACGGAGCTAGCACCTCCTGGCCACATGACACCATGGGAACATGTGCAAAGGGATAAAGGCCCCAAGACACAGCCCTGGGGAACGCCAGCATTCGCAGGGCAGTGTGTGGGAGGTGCCGGCAGGAGAATGGTGGGGCAGAGCAGGCGCGGGCGGGCTCCATGGAGGGGTAGTGCTAGGGGCAGCTAGGAGGACCCAGTCCTTCCCAGCAGTTAGTTGGTGATGCAAGGCTGCCTGGGTGTGCGACACAGAATAAATGCCTGGGGGCGGGGGGTGATGACTCAGGACCATCATCTCCACCAGGTCACTGTCCTCACCAAACCACAGGTTCCCAAGGGCAACAGCAGAGCTGTCTTGGTCCCTGCTAAGTGTCAGTGCCCAGGGGGAGCTCGGTGCACAGAAGAGGCTATTGGATCTGGGTGCTGGTGGGAGGACAATCAGGGATGTTGTCCAGCAAGTAGCAGAAGGGTGGACAGTCTCAAGTCCACGGGCCACAGTGCAGGTTTCAAGGGGGATAAGATCCTTTTGGGCCCCTGGGGGGACTGGACTCAGGCCATTCTGGGCTTAGGAGGGATGGTCACGGAACTCCCTGCAGCTGCTGTGCACGAAGGGGTGGCGATATGCAGCATGGGGGTCTGCAGAAAAGGCTGGCAGAGAGGCGGGTGGGGACAGCTATGTTATCTTATTAGAATGTGGAGGCCAGGCCAGCAGGGAGTAGGATACACTCTGCCCCACCAGGCCCATGTGACCTCGTCTCCCACGCCCCTTGGATTCCTGAGCTGCCTCAGAACTTGGGCCAAGGTCGCTGGCCTAGGGGGGCCGCCAGGGAGGCTGAGGCCCACATTCCTGACCCCTGGACCCTGTTAATCCTGGTTTTACTCTTTATCTATTTTACCCTCCCAAAGTAAACGCTCACCCCCATCATGTCCTTGAAGGCTAGGACCTCTGCTTTTGTCTCCTCACCTGGAACACAGGACAACGATGGCCGCCCTGCTGGTTTCCTGGGCCTGTGGGGATCCACTGGGCCTCAGTGTCCCTGTCCCCATTGGGGGCACAGGGGATGCCCCAGCATGGTCTAGGAGGAAGGAACAATAAAGTTACCACTGTTTCATCAGTCATAGCTTGTTCCCCCAAATAAGGGTGCTCCCCTCATCCCAAAATGGCCCTCCTTTAGCCCAGGGACACCTATGCTTGGCTCAGCCCACCCCATCCATACTGTAGTGGTGGGTGTGGGGGAGGGCACTGCCCTGTTCACACATCTACTGTGGCTCCCACCTCCCCTTCTTTCTGCAGTTTCCTACCTGTGACCAGGTAGTCTTGCCTTCCTGCCCTGGAACCTGCAGGGCCCACTGCCTCAGGTCAGCCTTTACATGCCAACCTCATTCCTAGGCAGCAGCTCAGGCAGGCTGGCCAGGTGGCCTTTTCTGCCTGGTCCCAGCCCCTGGTCATCACCATGGCCTGACACCCCACCCCCATAGGACCAGCCCCAGGCTGTGAAAGATACACATGCACCCATGCAGCCTGGGCCGCTAGATTCAATTCAGTGAAATTTATTGTAGGTTGAAAAAAATCAGCATTCATCTGTTTAGTGTACAAAAAGGACACTAGATCTTTTAAGAAAATATTAGGAAACTGAAGATGCGGATGCCTTTCAATTGTAACATTTTGGCAAAAGTGAAAAGTTCTTGTAAACACCAACTCCATGGCTCAAAATAGTTTTTCTCCACAGTACAATATTAAAAGGAAAAAACAAACAGTATCAATAAGTTAAAACCATATTTAATCATCTAAAACTTTGTCCATCAACCCCCAAAGCACAAAACTTTTCTTAGCTTCATAATTCCTTAAAGGGAGGAAAAGACCCCCCAAAACAAAACAACAAAAAGGAAATTCAAATGAGAGTTCCCAGGGCAGAGGACTGGGGTCTCCTTAAATGATCCCGTGTCACCAGTCTACCTGTCCACATACACGGCTGTCTGCACAACTTGGGGCCCAGGGTCTGCTCAGCCCTTCTTCACCTTTTGTCCCAAGTGAAATACACTACAGCTAGTGAAACATGAAGGATAAGCTTCCTCGGTGCTTGCACACCCAGGGGCCCATGGAAGAGACTGTGGGTTGGGCACCGCACAGGCGTTAACAGGGTCCTGCTCTTTGGGAAGCCATCAGGAGACATGTCTGTGAACACTGCCACTCTCCCTGTGAGGCTATGGGTCACAGCCAGCCCCACCCTACCGAACATGGCCCTGAATCTGAGCACTTGCCTCAGATTCTACCATACTCTGGTGGGGACACACAAAACACACACACACACAGAGACAGTCCCCTACCACTCTGGGGGACACTATACTAGGCACAGCGACTAAGCAGCAATTGAGGTGTCCATGCAGCCCACATCCCCAGAGTGGGTGAACTGGGTACCTTAACTGAGCTTCCTCTGTGGAGGATGACCCCACTGAACCCCAGCCCCTCCCTGAGTGCAAGCCCCAAGGTGGCTCTGCTAAGACAACCCCAGGACCCACAAGGGGACTGAGGGATGGAATGAGGCCTCAACAGTATGACATGGAAAGCAGCAGCCAAGGGGAAATTGAGAACGTGGAATAAAGTCCAGCACTGTTGCTGCAGAGTGAGCCTGCAGCACAGAGAAGCCCAGGGCCCCTGACAGCTGAGAGCCTGAAATAGTGGGCAGGCTGGGGGCTCCAGCAGCTGCTCAGGGGCCAGCTGGAGTTCTTGATATAGACCTGGGAGGTCACGCTGCCCTGCACACCCCCTTAGAGAGAGCCCACCCTTACTTGGGCCTGGAGGGTCTGGATGGGTGCATGGCCAGAGCCCAGCATGGGAGACGTGACCAAGGCTGGACCCCGCCCAGACTCTGATGGCATGTGTAATACTGCAGAAATGACACAGGGCAGAGTCTGGACCCTGGGCGTCCAACAAGGGGAGGCATAGGTTTAGAAAAAAGATGCTTTCTCTTTCATACAAAAATAGACTCAAGTCTCATGAGCAGTAGCTAAAAGTGGCTGTCTTTGTATAAAACTAGAAAAGGCAGGCAGGCTGGCCAAGTCTTCTGGCAAGAGGAAGCTGAAGCCCCTTGGGCTACGGTCGGTGAGGAGTTGGGCTTCTTGGGGAGCCTGCCCTGGGTGGGGGCTACTCAGGAGGTATGGGGGCTGGGGAACAGGATACCCAACCTGGATCTGTGACCTAAGGGTGCCAGGTCTGCAGGGGCTCCCCTGAAAGCTGGCATTGTTGGCTCAGATGAACGTGTCTTCCTTGTGTTTATTTTGTTAAATAAATCTTTTTCCCATTTTTAGCTCCCCCCACCCTCAGCTCCCCCACCATCCAGAAGGGTCAGTCCAAGGAGGGGGATCTCCTATCCTTTGGCCTGGGCTAGGGCCAAGCCTGCAGCTGTCGCTGGTCATACTCGGCGATGAGCCTCTTGATGTGGGCCAGCTTGCTGTGCAGGTACTCACAGCGGTGCTTCTCTTGGCTGTAGTTGGTGTTGGTCTGCAACACAACAGTGGGGTGAGCCACGTCTGCAGCCATTGGCATGCTGCAGTGTGGCTGGAATGGGCACTATCCTCTGGAGACGCCAGCCTATTGGCTGCCTCGGGCTCCCACTGCCCTGCTTGTAGGCCACTGCCCACCAGGCAATGACCAAGAGCCTTTGTCCACCGTGGCCCAGAACCCTTGGGCTGGTGTCCTTCCCAAGCCCCAGGCCCTGCCCTGGGGGGTGAGAGTCAGGAGCCAGATTAGCATGAAGCATCCAGGCTGGTTTGGGGCCTAGCTGGCAAGTGGCCTTCAGAAACTAAAGCTGATGTTGCCCTGACCAGGCGTCAGCCAGGAGCCACCTCACAGGAGACCTTCAGGTACCCCTAGGAGACAGCCCTGAGCCCGTGAGGTGGGGCATCCCGATTTGCAGCTGAGGCTGGGAACTCTGTCTCCAATCCTTGACTTTGGGGGATGCATCACCACCATGCAGTGGGAGAGCTGGAGGACAGTGGGGTGTCCAGAGAGGGGTTGCTCCCCACCCCCACTCTCCATTGCTAGGTGAAGACTCACCTTTTTGATTTTGCGATATTCCTGCAAAATCTGCCCACGAGTAGTCTGGAGGGAGAAAAAGAAAGAAAACAATGCCTTCACTTGCGGGAAGCTCCAAGTGTTTGTGTGTGGGGACTCCCTGATAACCTGTGACCTGCAATACCCTGGGGACAATAGCCTCTAGGCCAGGGGTGGCGAACCTTTTGGCGATTGAGTGCCAAAGTTTATGAAATAAGAGTATACTCGCTCGACTCACGTGCCAACCCACTGAGTGAGATAGAGGTATCGATTATTTTTATGTCTATAAGAGCATAAACAATAATTTTTTAAATGGTATTCACAGCTCCGCGTGCCAAAATAATTGCTCCGCGTGCCACTTTGGGCACACGGGCCATAGGTTCGCCACCCCCACTCTAGGCCCTGAGGGGACCTGACTGAAGTGCAGAGGAAGGGCAGCAGGCTGTGGGGGAGGAAGTTGGACCAGGGGACAAGGTTCAGGGGCTCAGCCTCAAGGGGCAAAGAGCAGGCAGATGGCCTTCTTTCCTTGTACCTCAGCTGGACTGTCCATTGTTCAAGGCTAAGCCCAGAGGCACCTGGCCATCTGAGGGGGCAGGGAGATGCTGGGGAATGTCTACATGGGGACAGGAAGGAGGGAGGACAGGGATGCCCAGGGGGCTCATCTGTCCCACATCCTCAGAACCCCCATCACTCTTCCAATCACAGTCTGTTTCCTCTGGAAACCAGTGGCCTCTACCATGGGAAAGAGACCCTGACCTCCAGTTCATCAGGGCTGGCCCTGCTGTCAGGTGACCAGCTATGAAAGGTGGCTCAAGGGGGAGGCCAGTGTCCCAGAGCTGGTGACAAAGGTCTTCCCCCTGCAGGGAGCTCCCACACGGGGGCTTAGGGAGCCCACGTGACCTAAGCCATACCACAGGGACCTTCCATCCCCTCCCACCGTGGCTATGATAACACAGATGGGCCATGGGGTATAGTGTGGCCGGCCCTGCCCCTCCTGCCCAGGGGCTGAGGTGTCCCTTATGTGGGTAGTACAAGACTAGTAAGCGGTGGCCACCTGCCAGGCCATGAGAGGTGAGATGCTGGTGCAGTCCCCCCTCACCAGGGAGGGTAAGGGCTAGGCTTGAAGGTCTTGGGTGTGGCTGGACTGAGAACCAGGCCCATCTCCCCCTTGGGTGGGGTACGGGCAGGGGGCCCCACCTCATACTCCTCGGAGCCCTGGGAGAGCTGCCGGAGCTGGGCATCCAGCTGCGTGAAGCGCCGCGTGATCTGCTCAATACGGGCATGCAGATCGCGATACTCGCTGTACTCTGCATTGAAGTCGTTCTTGTAGCTCTGGCGCTGCTCCGAGGAGGAGATGGTGGCGTATTTTCTGGAGACGGGAGAGAGGCCTGCAGGGCTCAGGGGCCACTGTGGAAAGGCTGGAGTGCCTGTGGCCACACGGCCAGCCCCACCCAGGGAGAGCCTGACCCAAGCAGGAGCCTGGTTGAGAACAGGCTGGGTGGCTGGAGCTGGCACACAGGGACTCAGACCCAGTATCACCACTGCTGAGCTGCAGTGCAGGGTGGGGAGCTGTGCAGCAGGGGTAAAGCCCCGGGAAGAGAAAGGGCCTCAAGGCGGTACTCACAGCAAGTAGTCAGGAGTCTCCGAGGTTGACGTGGGGACACCTGAGCTGTTGCACATCCCATTGAAACCTACAAAGAGCAAACAAAATCTGCAAAAGGTTCATGCTTCATCTGAAGGACATGAAGGGACAGCAGAGGGGCTGTGAGGGGTAGCCAAGCACCATCAAGGGGCCCTGCCAGACACAGGAGAACTGAGGCCTTTCCATGATGTGTGCGTATATATCTGCAAAGCACAGCCCCTTCAGTGCAGAGCACACGGGCAGTGCTGCAGACACATGTTCAGCAGGCAGCTGAAAGGGCAGGTCCATCTCAAAGCTGAAGTCTTGGCAACTCCACCACAGCCTGACCAGAGGGTTTGCTGCCTCTGCCAATTGCATGTAAAAAGGCCAGTACACTGAAGGACAAAGACAGATGGCCCCAGAGGAAACCTCCCACACCTCTCTGCTGATGGAGTCTTCTGAACTCCACTTAATGCCCCAGCCCTTCACTCTTCCCACTGAATAAGGGACTTTAGGACCTGCAGGGCACCTAGACAGGGTTGGAGTCTCTAGGGGACACACCCCAGGCTGTCCTTATGGTAAGGCTCAGGGACATGGGACCAAGACCTACCCAGACCATAGTCAACTGAAACTACAATCTAGTGTATCTACCTCTTCCCACCAGCTTTTTCCAGATGGCTTTTCCCAGCATAGAAGCAGTTTTATCACTTTGTAGCACATCCTCCTCAGTGAAAACGCAAGCCTCCAGCCCATCACCAGTTTGCTAAGCCTTCTCATGGTTTCATACTTAAGTTGTAACATTTGGGCACGAGGCTGCCCTCTGCTGTGGGTTCCCACCAGTAGATGGAGCACACCCCAACCCGCACCCAGGTGTGCTCTTTTATGAGACTGTGGTCTCCCCAGGCCAAAGTCCGATGGACATGTGAGGGTTTAGTCCACGCTCTCATGACCCATGCCTGATACAAGGCAGGCCTCCTGGGATGTTCTGCCTTGAGGCTCAGGGTCAGATGGACCTGGCGCTCATGACACCTTGGGGGTCCAGCCTGCAGCAAACCTTTGAGGCCCCCTGGCACCTGCTGGAGCAGTCTGTGCAAAGCCATCACTCAGCCTCCTCTGCACCAGCTGAGGTAGTTCCTGCTATGGGGTCTCAGCCTCATAGGAACATTCGCCCATACTGTTCTTCTCCCCTCACTTCCACCTGTCCCTTTCACAGCCCCTACCATCCCACTAGCCTCTTCTATGCCTCCCAGGGGCAGGGGGTATGGGGATGGGTCTGTGAGTTCATGCTGGAGGCCCCAGAGAGAGGGATTCCCTCCCTGCCCACAGGAGTCAGTGGGCCTGAGCTGAGCCCAAGACCCATCCCCCCACCCCACCTCCCACTGGCATGCCAGCCTGACCAGGAAGGCACCCTCAGGAGTGGTCTATGACTGAGGTTAAGAGTTGGGAGGAGCACAGAACCCAAGAGTAGCCTGCAGCACAGGGTGATGAGGGTAGTCAGAGGGGGGCCCCTCAGAGGCACAAGTTGGGGCGATGGGCCTAGGGCTGGCTGAACAGAGCCACCTGCCTGACAGGCGGAGGCTGCCACAGCTGACAAGGTCAGAGGTGATCACTGGGCAGGGCTGGGACAGTAGGGCCTGACTAAGGGACAGTCTTGCAGAAGGGTGGGTTCAATCAATGCGGGAAGCTTCCTCGGGTGTCTCCAGTGAGGAACCTTCTCCCCTGAGTTTGGGGGAGGAGCCTGGTGCCAGAGAACAATGCCTTTATTAAGGGAGATGGGTGGTTCCTGCTTGTATCTGTTTACCTGCAAAACTGAGCACAGCTCACACACCCAAGGAGCTGCAGAGTGGCACAGTGTGAGGCGGCGGCTCTGGGTAGGCACTGGGGAACTTTGCATCCACTCACTGTTACCATTTGAACTGCCTGTGAGATGTAGGTCAGGATGGTCACTGACACCAGGCAGCTTCCGGTGCTCAGCTGTCTTTTTCCTCTCCCTGAGGGAGAGGGAGGTATCCACTTCCTGGTTTGCCTGATTCTAAACCTCGCTTGCTTACCTCAACCTGGGGACTGGGGACAAGCTGCATGGGCGACTTGCACTGGGCAGGATTTGAGCCTCATGCATATGTGGGCCAGCATGGACTGTGTGTTCCTGGCCTCACTGTTCCTCTTTCCCAGGGCCTTTTAAGGGGTACAAGGGTCTCACTCTACTACTGCTGCCCAGCCAGGCTGCTAAGGGACTATCTCCCTGGGCAAGACAGTATCAGAGGGGCACTCAGGGGACCAGGCTTCCTTCTCCCTGTCTGCCCACCCAGATGTTAGGAAGCCCACTTGTACAGCAGAGCTGAGAGGAACCCAGAAGGCTGAGCCAACTGTATCGGCAAGACCGGCCCTCCAGCAGAGGTGTGGCCTTACTGGAGGGCAGCTGAGGAACTCCTTAAAAAACCTTAAGGAGAAAGTGACTCTGCCCTCCTAGAATGCCCCCTGCTCCAGACTCTGCCTGGGGAAATGACCTCAGAGTGGCAGCAGGTGACAAGCCTAGGACTATCTGCATGTGGTAGGTAGCTGGGGCTGTGATTTCGTTGCTACATGCTGATCAAGTTGACAGCCACACAGGGTGCTCAGCTCAGATGCCTAGGGCTGTGAACTCAGGCTGGCCTAGGCTCTGGGGGTGATGGCCCCAACCCCAACACCAGCCCCACAACTGTCCACATGCCTTCCCAGTGTCCCAGGGCCCCACAGAGGTTCTCCTGCTCAGTACATGGCCCTTGCTGGCCTTGAACCCTTCATCCTATTGCTGAGACCCCAGATCTCTTGACTTTCACCTCCCCCACCTGCTGTGTGGCCTCATTCTGGCTCTTACCACCCGCTGTTCTATACAGAGTCTCCCAAACCCTTTCTTCATAGGCTCCTCAGGCCACACAAGGCTCTGGGCAGTGCAGGTACTGCCCTTCTTGCTCCAGGCCATCCCCCACAGTCTTCCCGGAGCCAGTTCATCCTGGCCCTGTCCTGACCACTCTCAGTGTCTATGCCTGGAACTCATTCCTTTCTGCATGCATTGCCCTCTGGTGAGCCTCAGCTCAGTCAAACCTGTGCTGGTGTGACACATGCAGGACTGCAGAAGATTCTGGGGCTGAAACTGCTGGGGCATTCACCGATGCCCAGTCTGAGAACTCAGTGCAGAGGGGCTGAATGTGCCCAGTGAGCCAACAAGGGGAACACGGGGTCGTTGCAGCCCCCTTGGCATAATGTGGAGCAGGTGCTCAGGCTCCCCGAAGTGCCCTCCTGCAGAGCACCTGTCCCAGGCCTGCCTCTCAGCACCTACCCGGGGCAACTGGTAGGGCTCCAAGGGAGCCAGGTATAAGGTCTGGCGGTGCAGCTCGATGCCTGTCCCCAGCTGCCCTCTCCTTATCCTTGTGCTTTTTGGACTTCTTCTTGGACTTGCTTCGAGATGAACTGCCATGGGGCCTACTGGTCTGGGCACAGTCTGTCAGCAGGGATAGGCTGAGGCATGCAGTAGCAGGAGCTGGGGTAGCCACTTCCCCGTGCTCGCAGTCCCGGCCACTGTGGCCCAGGTCGTTGCTGACGTCGGCCAGAGGGTCATGTGCCCTCTGGGGCTCCAGCCGTGGGGGCAAGTAGGCGTCCGTGCCAGCCAGTGAGCCTGGGGTAGGTAGCAGAGCTTCACGGCCGTGGGGCACACTCAGCTTCCCATTGATGGTGGGCTGAGTTCTCTGGTTGAAGTGCGATATCCTGGGTTTCTTGTTGGCCAGGGGGTCAATGAAATCAGGAGGCTGAGGCCGTTTCTGTGAAAGAAGGGGGATCATTTTAGACGGGAACCTGTGTCTGGACTCTCAGGTGCCCCCTGGCGGACCTGAACTGAGCAGGCAGGCAGCCCAAGTCTCCAGGAAACCCAGCGCCCACCTGCAATGCCCACTCTTGCCACACGGGGGCGCCTATACACCAGTCAGGCCCTTGGCAGCCACCCCAAGGAAGGCCAGCCAGGTCAGGCTCAACCACCTCCAGGGACTGGTCTGATATAGTGCTGTGCTCAGCATCTTCCCCAGACAATGGGGATGGTGACAGAGCCAAGTATGAGGGGTAATGGGCAGCCCCATAGGCCAGGATCTCTCACCCCAAACCTCTACCTCAGTATAATGGCAGCCCTGACACATGGCCCAGATCTTATCCCCATTTCACAGATGATTAGACTAAGATGAGGTAAGCCCAGACCACAGGAGGGGAGCCATCATTGGACCAGGTAGCCCTGACTCAGGGAAGTGGCTAAAGAGAAAGGCAGCAGGCAGCAGGCAGCGGACAGCAGTGAAGAGTAGGTGAAATGAGGCCCTACAGCTGGGGTCTGTACAGACCCAGCCTTTGCACAAGGCCTCTGGACTATGGACATGAACTAGGTGTTCTAGGCTGGAGGAGGAGGAGGGGGAGATGAAAGGGAGAGGAACGAAGAGGAAGAGGGTGAGGAGGAGAGAAGAGGGAGGAGGAACATGGGGAAGAAAGTGGAGAAGAGAGGGGAAGGAGGGAGGAAGAGGAGGGGAGAAGAAGAGGGAAGAGAAGGAGGAGGGAGGAGGAAAAGGAAGAAGAGGGGCCTGGTTGTGGGACTCACAAGTTGGAGCACGCAGGTAAGGGCATGGTGAGGAGAGAGCTTTCAACGAAAAGCTTAAGCAATGGTGAGGGAGGCATAGCCAGAGACCACCCTAGCCAGAGCCAGGTGAGTCCCATCCAACCCTGAGTGCTGTTCCTGACTGACTAAAATGGCAGCGGCCGATGCTCACAGGCCCCTCTGGGCACTGTCCTGTTCTGCAGCCAACACACTGGATTTGACGGAATCCTCACAGCAGTCCTGACAGGCAGGAGAGCCAGGTACAGAGAAAGCAGGAGGTTCAGGGCAGGCTAATACCTGCCCTCCTCGGCCACACCACCTCCAGATGTCGAAGGGAAGTGCCTGGGCCTGGAGGAAACCAGGCAGCTGCTCACTTGTTGAAGAAAACATCCCAGCCCTGTGCCAAAGGCCCCAAAGGCTTGCCAAGCACCAAGGTCAGGTCAGGCTCACTAGCTCCCGGTAAGACCCGCCCTCTTCCTCCTCTTCCACCAGTACCTCTACCCACTGGTCCTACCTGTGGGGGCAGAGCCGAGTTTCCATGCTCGCCTGGAGGGCTGGCTGCAGCAGCATCTGCGAGGAGGCCACTTGTGCTCTGTGGCTGGCACAGCTTTCTGTGAAGGAGAAGCAGGGTGGATGAGGGGGATTGCAGCTGCACCCCTTAGGGTGCACCCAGAACCACCTGTTTCTGTACTGACACCACCATGTCCCACCCTCACCCAGTGATTTGGGGAAGGGTCACCGCCCCACTGAACCAGAGAGGGCGAGTGCACTGGGTAGGTACATCAGGGCCTGGCAGGCAGAGCGGCCAAAAGGCATCCTACTCTGGATTCATTCTGCAGCCTCGGCCTCACTGCCCAAAGGACTGCCCACTCAGTGTCCTGTGCCCTGAGAAGGATGAGCTGGCCACTTACTCATCCAGACCCTCATTACCATGAAGGCCAGGAAGCCACAAAAATTGTACAAACACTCAAGGTCTGTACTGTGTCTCCATGAGAGCTGAGGACACAGGGCACTGGCCCCTCAACTGTTCATCATAATGATGCTCACAGCAGGAACTTTAAAGAATGAGAAGAGAACTGAGATGCCCTGCTCTGTGACAGGAAGGCTTCCCCAATTCAGCACCTGCCTTCTTGGAAGCCTGGGCTACAGCACCTCCTTGTGGTTGGCAGGGGCTGCCACTGGCCTACTTGGACCTGAGCAAAAAGGTGCAGCTGGCTCTGCCACCCCCCCCCCCCGCCACCCCGCCCCCCCACCCCCGTCTTTGTCTTTCTCTCACCTTCTCTCAAACAATAAAATATATATATTTTTAAACTGAACTGGGGGCATCACCGCATTCAGGAAGCACTCCCCAGTTCAGCATGTGGGTCCGCCTGGGCCGGAGCCGGGATTTGATCCTCGGTCCTCGGGGCTTCAAAGCGAGCGCTTAACCCGCTGAGCCATCCCGGCTTCCCCAACAAAATAAATCTTAAAAACAAAAAGCAGGGGAAGCCGGGATGACTCAGTGGGTTAAGCGCTCACTTTGTAGCTCCAGGAACCGAGGATCGAATCCCGGCCCCGGCCCGTGTGGACCCACATGCTGAACTGGGGAGTGCCCCCAGTTTGATTCTCACTGGGGTGAGACCCCGGCCCAGTTCCTGCTCTGTGCAGCTTCACGCCCACCTGTGGAATGAAACTATGTGGAAAAACCGATGATGTGCAATTATGGAGACTGTTCGGGGCCCTCCCCCTTCTCTCTGTCTCTGTATCTCTCTCTCTCTCTCTGTCAAAAACAATAAAAATAAATCTTAAAAAAAAAAAAAATACTTTGATCCTTTTAAAAAAAACAAAAAGCAAAATAGTGCAGCTAGGGATGAGGGGAGAGACGCTTGATAGGTAAACAGAGGCCCTAGCTGACTCTGTGTGGTGGTGTGGTGGTGCCAGGGGCTCTTCACACCCTTCAGGGAGTCTGAGATCCAGGGGCTCAGGGGCCATGTCTATGCTGCTCCAACCAGTGACGAGCAAGCCTGACTCCCTGACCAATAGCTACATTCCAGACTGCTGCTGCTGTCCCCTGCATGTGGCCCAAAATGTGAGGAGAGCAGCAGGAAAGGGGCTTAAAACATGCAGGCAGGGGAAGCCGGGACGGCTCAGTGGGTTAAGCGCTCACTTTGCAGCGCTGGGGACTGAGGATGGAATCCCGGCCCCAGCCCATGTGGACCCATATGCTGAACTGGGGAGTGCCCCCAGTTCAGTTCTCACTGGGGCGAGACCCTGGCCCAGTTCCTGCCCTGTGAAGCCCTGCACCCACCTGTGGAATGAAACTATGTGGAAAAACCAATGATGTACAACTATGGAGACTGTTCTGGGCCCTCCCCCTTCTCTGTGTCTGTCTGTCTGTCTGTCTGTCTGTCTGTCTGTCAAAAAAACAATAAAAATAAATCTTTAAAAATAAATAAATAAATAAATAAATAAACAAGAAAAAAAACCCATGCAGGCATTCCCTGGGGCAATACAGTCCCTGTGGCAAGGGAGGGCAAGTTTGCTGTCCAGCTACACAGAAGACACCAAAGCTCTGGTTAAAGACAGAAAGCGAAGGACAGGCATTTCTTCACACTCTTTCAAGCCCCCACTAAAATGGCACGAAGAGGAAAGGGAATAAGAAAGACATTTTACGTTAAAGCAGAAGTACAGGTGGTAACTGTCCAATAGGATTCAAGCAAACCAAGTCCAAAGCCACAGAACCCCTGGCCTGGGGTTGGAGCCGCAAGGACCTCAAAGGAGAGGCTCCCACCAAGCTGTCCCCAGGAAACCCTGCTGTAGGTCCTGATCTGCTGCAGAGCCCATAGCGCATCCAGGAGAGGAGCCCAGGTCTTCTCTAGGTGCTGGAAGGCTGCTCAGGCCACCCAGATTACATGAGGGATAGACGTGGCCATGGGAGAACAGGAAACAGAGGAAGCTGAGTCACCCAGAGAAAAGTCCTGAGGTGGGTGGACGGTGGGGCTTCCAGGCAACAAATGTCAGGCTCCAAAATAGACAGAAAAATTCATTTCAAAGTAAAGAGAGACTGTACATAGATGAAACTTAAACTCAACAACAAAAACACCAGTCTTAGTATCTTCAGAAAGACACGGGACTTGAATAGACACCTCTCCAAAGAAGACATACAAATGGCCCACAAGTACATGGAAGGTGCTAAACATTGTTATTCACGAGACATGCAAATCAAAACCGTAATAAGATACTACTTCATACCCACTAGAATGGCTAGAACCAAAATAATGAAAAATAAGTGTTGGTGAGGATGTGGAGAAATTGGAATCTTTGTGCACTGCTGGTGGGAATGTAAAATGGTGCAGGCACTAAGGAAGAGTTTGGTGGTTTTTCAAAAATTTAGAATTACTATATGGCTCAGCAATCCCACTCCTCAGTATGTGTTTGGGAGAACTGTAAAAATCCACATCCACACAAATCCTTGGACACAATGTTCATGGCAGCCCTAGTCACAAGTGCCAAAAGGTAGAAACAACTCTGGTGTTCATCGACAGATTAATGAATAACAAAATGTAGTCTATCCACATAATAGACTTGGCCATAAAAAGGAATGAAGCACTGACATACTCTACAATCTGGATGAACCTTGAAAAGATTATACTGAGTGAAAGCCAGATACAAAAGGCTACATGGTACAGAATTCCATTTATGTGAAATGTCCAGAACAGGCAAATCCAGAGACAGGAAGCAGAGTAGTAGTTGCCAGGGGCTGGGGGAGGGCAAAGCAGGATGACTGTGAGTGGGGACAGTCTCCTTTGGAGTGATGGGGATGTTCTGGAATTAGTAGACAGGGGATGGTTGTATAACACTGTCAAGGTACTAAATACCACTGAGTTGTATGCTTTAGATGGGTGACTTGTATTAAGTGAATTTATATCTCAATAAACTTTTTTATTTTTGTTTGAGAGAAGGTGTGAGAAAGAAAAAGAGAGAGAAGAGGGGAGGGCCCAAAGCAATCTCCATAATTGTACATCATTAGTTGTGACAGTTTCATTCCACACAGGTGGATGTGGGGCTACACAGAGCGGGAACCGAACTGGAGGCCTCCTGCATGGGAGGCAAGAACTCTTGCCGCCATCCAATGGTTACCAGTTGCCCCGCAGTTTAGCATAGGGGTTTGCACAGGCTGGGGCTGGGATTTAATCCCTGGACCTCGCAGTTGCAAGGCAAGCACTCAACCTGTTAAGCTATCCTGGCATCCCCAAGCTATATATATATATTTTTTTTAAGATTTATTTTTTTTAATTGTTTTTGACAGAGACAGAGAGAGACAGAGAGAGTGGGGAGGGCCCAGAGCAGTCTTCATAGTTGTACGTCATTAGTTTTCAACATAGTTTCAATCCACACAGGTGGGTGGGGGCTGTGCAGGATGGGAACCAAACTGGGGGCCTCCCATGTGGTCCCTGGCAAGAACTGAGCTGGGGCACAGTTCAGCATATGGGTCCGTACAGGCTGGGGCCAGGATTCAATCCTCGGATTCCAGGGCTGCAAGGCAAGTGCTCAACCTGCTGAACCATCTGGCTTCCCCTATTATATTTTAAAAGTATTCTCAGAGACAGTAAATGAAAAGTGTCATCACTCCTGTGGAATAAGAGTATCATGCTACAAAAATACAACAGGAAGGACTCTTGGGAACTAGAAATGATGGCCAAAAAAAGACAGGATCCAAGAAGCCAAAGAAATCTCCCAAAAGTAGAGGAAAAAAAAAAAAAAAGAGAGAGAGAGAGAGAGAAAAAGAAAAAAACAATGAGAAGGGTCTAGGGACCCTGTTGCCCCAGGAAATGCCTGCATGTTTTAAGCACCTTTCCTGTGGCTCTCCGTACATTTTGGGCCACATGCAGGGGACAGCTGCAGCACTCTGGAATGTAGTGGCAGAATTTAAGGAAGCATGAGGGAGGACAGTGAAGCCTTTTCATAACTGCAGATGGAAGAAAAGAAGGACAGGGCGAGTTTTCAGACTGCAAGGGCCATGGCACCTGCCCAAGATCACCCCCCAAGCTGTCCATGCAGATGCACACAGGGCCGGTGGCAAACCTGAGCACTGTTTCCTACCCACCACACACACATGCACATAGATTTGTGTGTATACCCGCACACAGGCTACTTGCACTTGGCCATGCCCCTTCCTGGGAGCTCAGCAAGGCCAAGGCCCTGAGGTCTGAGAACTCAGGCACCTGGTGAGGAGTGCTGATGGAAGGATAGATGGAAGCAACCTCACTCTGCCCCCTGAGCACCCCTCGACATCTCAAAGCACTTGAGTGGGGGTAATCAACCAGTACAACATTGGGCCTTTTCTCAAAAATTATTATGGATGAAAATATCTGCAGGAGGGGACAGTGCCAACCCAACGTTTAGCTGGAGCAACAGAAGACCCCCAGAGAGGGGAAATGGGGTGTGGTGGTCTTCTGCATCTTCTCTCAGCTCCCCAACACTGAGACTTCAAACAGCTAAAGGAGGGACCTCAGGCCTGGTGGCTGGGGGAGTGTCCCCTAGGGTTGAAAAGGAAGTTGGGGTTCACCTAGAGTGACCCCTACTCAGCTCTGCTTTCCAGATGCAATTATTGACTCCTGAGCCTACCAATGGTCCAGCAGCTGTTGGAGGCCCTGTAGACCTTGAGACCCCTGAAAAGTCACACTCATCTTAGTGTGTTCAAAGGCTCCAAGACTACCTCATGCCCCCACTACCTAAAAAGCAGAAAATAGGGGAAGCTGGGGTGGCTCAGTGGGTTAAGCACTTGCTTTGCAGCCCTGGAGACCGAAAATTGAATCCCAGCTCCAGCCCTGGCTCATGAGGACCCATATGCTGAACTGGGGCACACCCCAGTTCAGTTCTTGCTGGGGCCTATGTGGGACGCTCCCGGCCCAGTTCCCCCCTGCGTAGCCCCGTGCCCACCTGTGGAGTGAAACTGTATGGAAAACTAATGCTGTCAACTATGGAGACTGCTCTGGGTCCTCCCCATTCTTTCTGTCTCTGTCTGTTTCTCTCTGTCAAAAAACAATAAAAATAAATCTTTAAAAGCAGAAAATAGGGGAAGCCGGGATGGCTCAGTGGGTTGAGTGCCTGCTCTGCAGCCCCAGGGTCCAAGGATAACATCCCAGCCCTAGCCTGTTCGGGTCCATATGCTAAACTGGGGTGTGGTCCCCAGTTAGGTTCTCGCCAGGGCCCTCCATTTGGCCCCCAGCTCGTGTTGACGTGCCTCCCATGTGGGAGGCCCCTGGCCCAGTTCCTGACCTGCACAGCCCCCTGCCCAACTATATGGAATGAAACTGTCGAAAAATGATAACGTACAACTATGGAGACTGCTCTGGGCCCTCCCCCTTCTCTCCATCTCTCTCATTATCTGTTTCTCCCTTCTGTCAAAAACAGTAAAAACTTTTATTTTTATAAAAACAGTAAAATCTTAAAAAAAAAAAAAGAGCTCTAAGTCCCTGAGAAATCACTTAAGGACTAATTAGCAATCAGCTGGTCCGTAGGCCAGGCATCAACTGAAAAGCATTACTTGCCAAGCCAGGTTGATTATTCCTTTTAGAGGCCCCTAGGCCACTCCTGACCTCTGGTTCCAATTAACCCTTCAGGAAATGCGTTTAATTAACACTGCTTAACCATGTTAGTGGGGCGCTTTGGTTTGCTTTCTCTGCTTCCGTTCTTGAATGGTTCTTGCTAAGGAGGCTCTGGCAGCAGAAGCCCATGGGGACATGCAGGTTCTGTGCAGAAGCTTTGGAAGGGGAGGGGCAGTGGGAATCATATGGGTGGACTGAGACCTCTGTTGGACACTTTGGTGTTTGCAACTGTGACACAGCCTCCACCCCATGCAAAGGCAGCTGGCCTTTCTCCTAGCAGGAAGCCCAGGTAGGCCACCTGGGCAGTCAGCCAGAGTCCCCATGGACCCTTCCCCCTGCTCTTGGCCCTAAGGCCTTAGGGACCAGGTGAGGCCACCCCAGCATCCAGGGGATAAGATCTGCCCCAGGCCCAGGCTTGTCCTTACCGAACAAGCATCCGTTTTAGCAGCTGCTGGTCCCCCTCTGTGTAGCCAGGCCAGTCCTTCTGCACATCCTTGTACACAGAGTCCTTCAGTGTGCACGTGCCGTCCTTGGTATTCATGTTGGCCACCTGTAACAGAGCCAGTGTCACCTTGGGGAAAGGCCAGGGGGGAGGCGGTATGGAGACAGACAGACACACCTGAGAGGGAAGAGAACAGCATTCCTCTCCCAATTCCCCTGCGGCAGGTCCAGATGCCCACATCTCACAGTTGCTGAGGGCCAGGCTGGCTCCTAAAGGGGGGCTGCCAACTGCGAACCCCATTACTGGCTTCCCTCTGCTATGAACTGAATATGTGTGTCCCTCCAAAATTCAAGCTAAATTTTAACCTTTAATGGGATGGTATTTGGAGGTAAGGCCTTTGGGAAGTGATTAGGTCATGAGTGGACCCCTCATGAATGGGATAGTCTCCTTATAAAAGAGACTCCAAAGAGTTCCTTCACCTCTTCTATGTGAGGACATAGTGAGAAGACATCACCTATGAATCAGGAAGGGGGCCTTCACCAGCCACCCAATCTGCTAACACCTTGATCTTGGACTTCCAGACTCAAGAACTGTGAGAAGGAAATGTCTGTTGTTTGAACCACCCAGTCCATGGATTCTATTATAGCAGCCCAAAAGACGACATCTCTTGGATTTGCAGCTCCTGGAACAGAGTAGGCCGAGGTTGGGGGTGCCAGGTGAGAGGTGCCTCTGGGGCCAGACCAAGTCTCATGTACCAGCCAGCTCTACTCCCATTGGGAAAAGAGGTTGAGCCGGCCCCCAAGACGTTTTGCAAAGATGGATTTAAAACATCTGCCTTAAGGGTGCTTGAAGTTGTGAAGACCACTGCCCAGTAGCAGACACTACTGTGACTGCCTCGCTGGCCACCCTGGCCTCCTGGACATGTGTGTGTAGCTGTGTGTCACTGTTTTTCACTATTGCTGGGTTCTAAGAGGACTCCACATCGCAGTGATTTCCACAGGAGCATTTATAAGGTTGAGTAATATTCCAAGGGACCAAGTGATTTAGTCAAACATTCCTCCTTTGTTGTGCGCTGATGCACTGCCAGTTCCTCGGCAGCATAAACAGACATCACCGTGGGCAGGCCTTTCCACACAAGCACCAGTTTTCTTCAGCCAGCTTCCCAGAACTGGGGTGAATAGGTCAAAGGCTCTGAATGTCTTTATGGATTTTGATATGTTTTGTCCAAATGCTCTCCAAAGGGAAGCTGGGATGGCTCAGCATGTTACGTGCTCACTTTGCAGCCCCAAAGCCTGAGGAGCGAATCCTGGGCCTGGCCCATGTGGACCCATATGCTGAACTGGGGTGTGCCCCCAGTTCAGTTCTTGCCGGGGCCTATGCCGGAGGCTCCCAGCCCAGTTCCTGTCCTACACAGCCCTGCACCCACCTGTGGAGGTGAAACTGTAAGGAAAACTAATGCTGTTCAACTATGGCAACTGCTCAGGGCCCTCCCCCTTCTCTCTGTCTCTGTCTGTCTCTCTGTCAAAAAAACAATAAAAATAAATCTTAAAAAAAAAAAAAAAAATGGGGAGCTGGGATGGTTCAGTGGGTAAAGAGCTCGCTTTGAAGCCCCAAGGACCGAGGATTGAATCCCGGCCCGGGCCCATGCGGACCCACATGCTGAACTGGGGTGTGCCCCCAGCTCAGTTCTTGCCGGGACCTATGTGGGAGGCTCCTGGCCCAGTTCCTGCCCTGCGCAGCCCTGTGCCCACCTGTGGAGTGAAACTATATGGAAAACTAATGTCAACTATGGAGACTGCTCTGGGCCCTCCCCCTTCTCTCTCTCTCTGTTTCTGTCAAAAATCAATAAAATAAATCTTTAAAAACAAAGAAAAAATAACAAATGCTCTCCAGAAGAGCCACCCACTCATCAACACTCACACCCATGAGGAGAAGCCTATGGTTTTCGATGAGGCCAGTTAGCACTAGAGACAGATGTCTTATCTGTTTTAAATGTTTTCACAGTAGGAAGAGAGAAGGCACCTTTGAGGAGTGCAATTTCATCAGTGCTGCTCCCTGGAGGCCCTGGTTACTTGGGGAGGCTGGAAATGACCAGCCTGGGTGAGGTGCAGCCCATGAGATTCCCTGAGACCTTCCCCTTCCCCAAGCTGACAGGGCCCTGCTTCCCCCAACAATCACTAGGGAGAATAGAGGCCAGAGCCCGGCACAGTGCCTCTCTGGTCCCAGAAGGGCCTGGAATGATGAGCATCCAGGAGTTAGAAACAGAGAAGATACTCCAGACAAGTCACATCAGCACCCCCAGACCCTTTCTCTCTCCAGATAATGGAGTCTAGTGTCCTGCCATGTCTTAGGGTTGCTCTGAAGGTAAATCTCAGGTGTAATCCCTGTGCTTAATCAGCATATTCTGTGTTTGAGGAATTTTTGTGTTTATTCCTCATCCTAGGCACAAACAGGGGCAAGAGGGGAGGGTGGGAGCGATGGCATTCCTAAGAAAAACACATCAGAGGTTGAAAGCCCAGCCAGACAGCAGTGTGGGGCTACAGGCACGCTCAGGGGGGGTGTGGGTGCCAAACATGTTTTCAGTCCTGATTCACATCTAGTGACTCCATTAAGCTCCCCATAGCCTTGTCACAGTCTCCTTATGCTACAGAAAAAGGCTCTGGGGGCACCCAGTCCAGGGGAAGGGCCTTCTGTGTGTTCCCCTTGAATTCCCAAGGACAAGGCCAAAATGTGTGACTTTCCAAGGAAATAAGCCCCCTGGAAAGTTTGCTCCTGGTTCTGGAGCTTTCTGGATGCTCTGGCAAGCCCCTTTGCTAAAGTAAACTTCTGGGCCACAAAGCTATCTTTCAGTAGGCCCCTAGCCAAATCCTGAACTCTCAGGGAGAAACATAGCTTCTTGGTCCTTGCCAGCATGACCTAAGAGCTGCGAACAGTGGCTCAGGAGGCCAAATCTGCAGAGGTCCTCAGTGGGTGGGCATGGCAGCCCCCAAAGTCCTAGTGATGTGCAGTGTTAGCAAGCACCAACACCCCCAGGACACAGATGTCTCCCAGGGTGAGGGGTATGGAGGCACCTCCCCATGGGTCCCCCAGCATCTATGGGTAAGCCTTGGCCCCAGCTCAGATCTGCAACCATGCATGGAATGCAGCTCTATTCCCCAGAGGAAGGTCGCAGAGGCCTCTTTTCCCCACCCCTGCCCTTTACCACGAGCTCTGTGGGCTAAGGGTAATGAGGAACCCCAGCCAGAGCACAGGTGCCAACATCCTTCTATCAAACGTGCTATGTGTTTCACACCGGCCTAAGGTTGCACTGAGGACAGGAAAGACGTGCACCAAGAGGACCGCTGAAGAACTCGGCAAATACAAAATTCCACCCTCAAATACAGCTCTCATCTTGGTGTGGGCTTTCGGCCACAGGAGGTCCTGGCCCAGTGCTGAGTGTTGGAGTTGGGAAGGGCAGGTGAGCTGGCAGAGGGAAGTCCAGAGAGGCTGAGCTAAACCTCCTCCTCAGGATGCTGGCAGGACTGTCTTCACAGCAGCACAGCAAAGCAGCATCTGCATGGGCCGGCTGACATGGTAAAGCCAGAGCAAGCCACTCACTTCCAAGAGGTCTCCCTGCTGTCTCTTGGAGCCTGGGAACCAGCGCAGGGTCTCTCAGGAAGGCAGCTAGGCTTACCACTCTTGCTCCAAGGCCCAGGCTGTTTCTTTCTTTCTTTTCTTTTTTTTTGACAGAGAGAGAGAGAGAGAGAGAGAGAGAGAGAGAGAGAGAGAGAGAGAGAGAGAGAGAGACACAGAGAGAGATATACAGAGACAGAGAGAGAACTGAACTGGGGGCACTCCCCAGTTCAGCATATGGGTCAGCATGGCTGGGGCCAGGATTCAATCCTCAGTCCCCAGGGCTGCAAAGTGAGCGCCTAACCTACTGAGCCATCCCGGCTTCCCTACCAGGCTGTTTCTTAACAGCAGGCTCCACCTGCCACCACCTCTTTCCTGCTGGTTAAGCCCTTGGCCCCACAAGAGATGCTATACGAATAGTCATACCCCAGCCAAAGATGGAGGCTGGAGGGTCCAGAAGTGAAGACTCCTGCCTGGGGTTGCAGCTGGTGAGAGG
Source organism: Craseonycteris thonglongyai (assembly GCA_004027555.1). NCBI lineage: Eukaryota > Metazoa > Chordata > Mammalia > Chiroptera > Craseonycteridae > Craseonycteris > Craseonycteris thonglongyai. The sequence continues at coordinate 6,492 of PVKE010006636.1, read as the reverse complement.
CAGGGAGGTCTTCCTCACTGCCAAGTCTGAGCTCTTGCTAACTCATGCATGTGGGTCCCCCAGGTTTCACTCAATTCTAAAAACCTTGGCAACTGAAGTCTCGAATCCCCCATGCAGTGTCTGCTGCCTATGTTTTAGCAGATGGCAAGGAGTGTGGTACTGGCCTTGTGCTGAGATGACCCCTAGGTCCCCAGACAATAAATGCCATAATCCCAGCCCACTGTGTGTGTGCAGATCATCACAAGCTGGCTGGACCCTACTCTACCCCAGCCCAGCCCTGGGCGATCACACACCTGCTGGAGGAGGCTGTCCAGCATGTCCTTGTCCGTCTGTGCCAGGCCATCCTTCTGTAGCCGCAGCAGCAGCTCAGCCTTCCGGTAGGGCCTCAGTGCCAGCAGGTGCAGCACCCGGTCACGGAAGGGCCTCTGAGAAACCCCACTGCCCCCACTAACAACACTCTTCTTGATGGCACTTGCCAGGTTGATGGGGGTTGCCCGCTTCCGGGAGGGCACGGCATCCATTGCCCCTGGTGCTGGTCTCCGAAACAGAACCTTCTTGCCTGCAACAAGAACCAGGATATTAAATACTGTAGGGAGTGAGGAGGTGGCCATGGTATCCCATTGCCTGGGGCCAATGACAAGTTCCTGAGTGTGGAAAGTGATGGCCAATAGCATCACACCCCCAACAAGCCAGCATGTCCAGCTCAGCCTGTTTGGTAGAGACCCTGGGTGACCAGAGAGCCACCTGCAGACCACACATAGCTCAATGGGCACCTGAAGGCTCAGGAGGAGTAGCCATAGGAAGTAGAAACATTATGGCCACTAAACTGACTTCACCATGGGCAACCTAAATCCTGGGGACCAAAAATGTTGACAGCCACCGGGAGAAGGGGCGAGTCTATGAATCCATTTAATGTTAAAATGGTGGGGAATAGCTAAACCGCCAGAGACAGATACCCCAAGAGCCTGCACTTCACAGCCCTACAGTGGCCCCCATGGGATCCACTGTTCTCTTTTATGAGAAAGAAAGGAATAACGGTGTCAGGGCCACTTGGGCAGCTTCTCTGGAGACCCCAGGGTGCTAGTAGCTCCCCAGCTGCAGCCCTAAGGGCTCATTCCTTGGGCAGATGTAGTGGCATGTTGCCTGGAGCCCTGGGGGCAGCGGGCAGCTCCCCACCACTGCTGTACAGATGCCAGCACAGCCACACCTCCATTGAGCCAGTGAGCACTGCACACACTTGCTCACTCTCACCCGCACACATGTGCGCTCTCTCTCTCTCTGTTAACTCTATCCTGGACAGCATCCATGCCACCGAGGGAATGTGGATGGCTGAATGAGGTCAGTGCATGCCTCAAATCCTTGGGTCAAAAGAAAAAAAACTCTCCACAACAAATTATTTTTGCTCTTATCCCCCAAATATGATTTGGCAAATTAAAATAGGAGGAAGTGCTTTTTGAATCTTTAGGGCCTGACTTCAACCCCAGAAGACCCAGCTGATGGGTTGACACAGGGTGAGGAGGGACCTGACACAGTGTGCTGTGCCCATCTGTGTTTTAAGAGGCCAGGAGATGAGTGTTTCCATCAGAACACAAACCACTGCAAAAAACACCACTGTACCCAAAGTGGTCCAATAAGAAATTTTGACCAAGAAGTCTATTAAGATGTGTATGAGTGTACTCATTTGCATCTTGTGAGAGCAAGTGGGTAAAGCATTTTTAAATTCTGGTCCCAGTGGTAGGCAGCTCATGGCCCAGGGCCCACGCTTCCTGGGCAGCATGGCCACATCCACTGGAGCCCCACACTGACATCTGGGGTTTCATTCAGAGCCAACCCCAATGCCAAGCAAGAGAAACCACAGGTTTTCTTTGGGGAATCTGAAATCTTTTTGCCTCCTCTTGAAAAAGAAAAACCTCACAAAACCATTGAGGTGCTCATTTGCTGTAAGAGGGTTCACGCCTCTCTGGCTTAATGCCTTTCTTTCCCTGGCAATGAACTCTGATGACTCAACTCTGTCTGGGTCCAGGAGGTAGAAGGGCTGCAGCTAGATGGAGCTTTCTTAATAAACTGAACTTTTCTCCCCATTTTTAACAACGTTTGTGTCTCAATTTCACTCAAATTATTTCTAAGCAGATGCTGAGCTGCTGGAGCCTTCCGAGCAAGCAGGGATCAACATCCCTCCTTCCAGGTCTCAATCCAGTGGTCCTGTGCTGGCCCAAACACAGGAGCATCTGGTGGTCTGCACCATGCCAGCCATACTAGTCACGGGGAGGAGCCAGCTGGGCAGGTGAGGGCAGGGGAAAGTGGCCAGAAGAGAGATACCAACCCTGTCTTCAAGGAGTATGTTTGTGTCCTGATGGGCAGAGGCCCCTTAGGGGTCACAGATTCAAATTCCTCCAGTTCTCAGGCCCTGAGTCCACCTAGGAGTTTGGAGGCAGCAGATGGAATAGGCCCTGACCAACGTGACAAAACTAAATTATACGAATGACCCAACATGGACCTGGCTATTGCTGCTTGAGGGTCACTCCTTTGTCACCCATCACTCCTGCTCCAGGTCCGGAAAGGCCCTGAATGCCTCCTGCTCCCCCAATAGTTGTCCAGCAGGCACGATACCCATATGGGTGGAATCCCCCACAGATGAGCCCCAGGCCCCCATCCGCACCCAGGTAGCGGCCTCCAGGTTTGATGACGATGGCTCCGCGGCTCCGAGTCTCCTCCTCAGCCTGCGCCATGCTCTGCCGCGCCTTCTGGTAGGAGTCATCAGTGGCACACACTGTGATTTTGTCCTGGATGCTACCCAGGCAGTCCAGGTGGACATCTCCGTGGCTGCAAGACAAGGGGCCAGGAGCCAAGATGAACACCTGGGAGACGAGGAGATATGGTCTTGGGGCTTGTGACCCCTGCCCCTGCCAGGAAACTGGGCTCAGCATGGACTAGAGCCGTCATGACCCAGAAGAAACAAGAGGACCCAGGTCCCTGGGCTAGAGGTAACACACCAGGACCTACACCCGCATCCTGAACACACTGAAAGGAGCCAAAGGGGCTCATATGAGAGAAGGGAGTGCTGGGCTAGAGGCAGTGGGCAAACATCTGCACACTAGGCTAAGAGGAGCCCCAGGGTGGAGTTGGAGAGGCGGTGTTGTCCCTCCGGTCCTCACCTGGAGACGTACTGCTGGATGCAGTCAAAACTGCCCTGGGGGCTGTCGCGGCCGATGTTGGAGAGGTAGAAGGAGAACGTTCGTGCTTCCGAGGGGCAGTTGGGCTGGGGGATGGAGATGTGCTGCATGGAGAGGGGAAGGTGGTGTCACTGGAAAAAGGGGGGCACAGCACAGAGATCCCCACAGCATGGGCCAGCTGCTGGCCCCCACCTGTCCACGCAACAAGACCCTTACAACAAGAACATGATAGATTTTTCCTTCAAAACACACCTTTGCTTGGCTGGCAGTGACAAGACCTGTGGCTAGTCACATCACCTGCACCCAGCAATGCTTAGGGTCCTTGGTTCCCACAGCAGGGGTGGGGGCAATGGCTGGCATTGCAGTTGGGAGGAGCATGAAGCACTCAACATGCGCCTGGAGACAAGGATCCCACCTGGGGCTGTGACACAGTTTTCCCATTCACCAAAGAGGGCAGATCTGGCCTCGGACACCCTCAAAGATGAAATGACACAAGATAAACATCAGCAGCCAGCAGGCACACTGGGCAGCCTGCATGCTCTGACCCTTGCTCCCGCTGAGGGACCCTCTCTCCACCTCTTCCATGCAGACACAGACTCCACCTGAGTGTCTATCCACTGCCCTATGGCCATGAATAAGGCTTCTCAGGGTCATGGAGAAACATACCGGAAGCTTGCATGCACACTAAGCAGCTGCCCAGAATATGGCAGGAAGTTCATGCACCACAGTCAGCAAAATAAAAAGGAGCTTCTCAGAAACCTGAACTCGATGTGGGTGGTTCCTCCTCACCCACCCTGATGCTCTCCCTCACTCTGACCTGGTATGGCAGGGACACAGCCTCCCCAGGCAGTATCTTTCCATCCTGGCTCAGGGGCAGTGATTGCTGAGGACACCAGCACCTATTAGGCTGTCAACCCTCAGAGGGGAGAGGAATCTTGCCTGTGTCCCAAGGTGCTCATGGGCCTGGGCACCCCCTACACCCACCAGCCCATGAACTCTGAGACACGCTGAACCCCCACCAAGAAAGGTAGGTTGGGAAGATGTACCCTGGCTCCAGTTACAAAACAGAATTCCACAGCTATGCAGTCAGAACCATGACAGGCCTGGCCCATGCCAGATCAAGACTGCCAGAGGACCCAGGGGTACAAAAAGAGCACCTGTGATAGCTCCAGGACACCCTTGCAGACTGGCAGAGAGCTGACAGTGGAACCAGGTCATGTGCACAGAGGCCCACCTACCACAATGCAGATGCCGTATCTAAGCCTGCACAGGGAGCAGCCATTGCGCTTTCCCCTGGACAGGGTGGGGGACTCTTCACTGTGCACCTCTCACCCTGTGTGGACATTTTCTACCCAGGCACATATGCCTACTTCCAAAATTCATCCCGGGGGTCAGGGAGAGCCCAGCACAGAGGCCAGTCTGTGCAGAATGGTGGGTAGCAGGGCTTGAAACCAATGCTCAGGGAGAGCCTGGTGTTGCTAGTGACAGGGGAAGACACAAACAGGGGGTTCTTGTGGTCCGTGTCCTCAGGACAGGCAGGGGGTTGGATGGAGGTCTGCTGGAAGCTTCTGCCCCTCTGCTATGGAATCCTCTAGCTAATGGGCTGTTTTACTGCTCATTAATGATGCTGATTAATGGTTGCCAGTCTCTGGGAACTTGCAGGGAAACCAGCTGGGAAGGAATGGCCCAGGAATGCATAGCTATCTCTCTGCCAGGAGAGCTTGGCATGTGTTCCAGGATGTAGCCTAAAATGCAGTGGCCATGCATGTGTCCTCTGGACCAATTCTCAGCTGCCTCTGCACCTGGGGCCACCATATGGCATTCAGCTGATCTGAGAGCACCAGGTTTGGTATATCTGATGGCAGACCTGACACTAGGTTATAGGGGGGCAGGAGCACATGTTTGTGTGACAGATGGGTTGGAGCAGTAAACACACTTGGTTAGTCCCATTCCAGCAGGCCTGAGGGCCTCTGAGGCTTGAAGCCCATAATGGGCACTGCCTTCTCCATGGTTAGATTGGGTCCCTTCTTTTGAAATCTGTCCCAAGTTAGATGCTGCCTTTCCCCAGGTATGCAAGACCTCAGGTGCAGTATAGGTGGGAGTTCTGGAGATACATCGAGTCTCAGGTAGGGGTGGGGTGACACTGTGGTGGTGGTGGGGGTTAAGAGCAACATTATAGATGTTCTCTTCAAGGAAAAAGAGAAAATGGGTGCACATGAGACCCAAATACCACTGACCAGGTCCTCTCTAGTCAGAGGGGTTTTCAAGGATAGTCAGTTTTCTTCATCATTTTCACTCCCAGGGAATTATTCTGGGGAGAGTTACTACTGTAGTTGAGACACACCTTCCAGGAGCAAAGTAGCCTCTTCTGCCTGCCTGATGGGAGGCTTCACTTCAGAACCCCAACTGAGGGCCCATATACTGTAAGTGCAGCACAACTGGTAACCACTGGGATGACTAGGTGGCAAAGGTTCTCACCTCCATGCAGGAAGCCCCCAGTTCAGTTCCTGCCCCATGTAGCCCCACATCCACCTGTGTGGAATGAAACCATGCCACAACTAATGATGTACAACTATGGAGACTGCTCTGGGCTCTACCCCCTTCTCTCTCTCTTTCTCTCTCTCTCTCACCTTCTCTCAAAACAATAAATATTAAAAAATATATATATTTTTAAATGTCCCTATTACCAATGATACAGCAACAAGCCTCTTGTGGGGGAAGCCGGGATGGCTCAGCGGGTTAAACACTCGCTTTGCAGCCCTGGGGACCAAGGATCGAATCCCGGCCCCGGCCCATGCAGACCCATATGCTGAACTGGGCTGTGCTTCCCATGCAGGAGGCCCCCAGCCCAGTTCCAGCCCTGTACCACCCCCACCCACCTGTGTGGAACAAACCATGTTGAAAAACTGACAACGTACAACTATGGAGACTGCTCTGGGCCCTCCCCCTTCTCTTTTCTCTCTTTCTGTCAAAAACAATAAAATAAATCTTAAAAAACAAACAAACAAACAAAAAACCACAAGCACCTTGTGGTTCAATCTTGAGCACATCCTAACTGCTCTTGCAGACTTGGTTCCTAGACACACACAGACTTGGCCAAAGGCCTGTGGCCCAGTGCTGCCAGACCTCGTTCTAGAAAATGCAGCTTGGGCTCCCACCACAGTCCAGGGAAATGCTGAGGCCCTGAATAGCCCTAGGCCCGGGGTGGCGAACCTTTTGGCGATTGAGTGCCAAAGTTTATGAAATAAGAGTATACTCGCTCGACTCGCGTGCCAACCCATCGAGTGAGATAGAGGTATCGATTATTTTTTTTTTTTTT
>PVKE010006635.1:33642-53671 GCA_004027555.1 Craseonycteris thonglongyai | reverse complement strand
AATGTAATAGAACTAGCCACATGTATTGCAGACCTTGTTCAGGGGAAAGCAGAAGAACTAGAGTTAGAAATTTTGAACCTTAAGAACGATATTTTGCTAAAATCCTTAATATCAGAGGACTTATGGAACATAGTCGACAAAGAAAGGTTCCCATTTTTAAAAAAAGTGGCATATAAAATCAAATCGTTTTTCGGGTCAACGTATTTATGTGAACCTTTGTTTTCAAACATGAATTTAATAAAATCACGATATAGATCTCGACTTACCGATGAGCATCTTAATAATTGTTTGCTAACAGGGTTGTCGTCATGCTCTCCTAATTACGAGGCACTGGCCAATGAAATGCAATGCCAAAGATCACACTGACAGATTGTTTTTTTTAATGTTTTCTTTTATGTTTTTTTAAATGATTTTATTATACGTGTGTTTTTTATTTACTTTGTATTACGTTTTGTATATATGTTTCTTTGTGTGCATATAATTTGTACAATAAATTTATTATTTTAAAATTATTTCTGTTTATTATTTTTTATTCTTGTTCAATAATAAATATCCTTAGAAATAGCTGGTGCCCGCCACCCTACCGATATTTTAGAATGCGCCCTAGGGTATAAAAAGGTTGGGAACCCCTGGCTTAGAACCTTCCTGGCTCTACCCGCAAACCAGGTGGCCTGTCAGTTCTATGCTCTCCATTTATTTCCCTACTTGCCTCTCTGCTATTGTCTTCATAAATCCACAGGTACCTGTACAAACTTTGTTCCTACAACACCTCTAGTTTAAGTTGTAAGCTCCAGTGGGTGTATCCATCCATCCATCTCTCTATCCTTCTATCCATCCCATATTTATGGAACAAATTGCTCTAGCTCCCCCACGATGAGTTATAGATGTAGATATTATTAGGATGATATCCTTGCTATCAGTCAAATTTACAGTCTAATCAGAGATAAAATGTGTATGCAATTTACTAGAGGTCCAACTAGGCTCCTTCAGTGGAGGACAGACTAGTTCCCCATCTAGCAAATCATTGGAAGAATTGAGAAAAATTGTTACCAGACAACATGGTTAGTCTTACAAGTAAAAGTTAGTGAAACCTATATTGGGCAACCATATATCTTGAATTTTTCAAAATATCTCTGATTTAAAATATTCTATTCTCTTTTCAATTGCTGTGTCCTGACTACTGGTCAGGAAAAGCTGCATGTCATGCAGTCCAGTCAGGGTTTTCTGCACCCAGCCCACCTTCTCTGCCTCAAACAGTCATTCTTTGGACTTCAACCTCATTAAAGGGTGTCCCAAAATTCACCCAAGAAGTAATTTTGATAGAAAGCACCAGTTTATAATTAAAAATTGTAAATTTTCATTGCTCAACAATGAAAATGCATTGTTCTTTCATGTAGCGCTCCGTTTTTAATAACCCTGAACTGTCAGCTGTCACTCTGTCTTTTTGTTGTTGTTGGCAACACTTTACTGCACAAATGATGCAAAATTCAAATTTTGTGTGCATTTTGGGACACCCTATACAAAGCATCCTGTCCGTGGGAGGGTAATGCCCTCAGCCATGTATCAACTACATCTTCAGTCACATGAAGCCTCACTTTGGATGGGGATGCACAGGTGAGATGAAGATGCTTAAGTGTCTGGGAGCACTAGGCTATGAAGCTAAATGGGAGACAGAATCTTATGAATATCATAAAATAGATACCAAGCTTAGGGGGCATTATCACTGGGACTTGGAGCAAGTACTAGGGATGAGTGGGAAGGAACTTTGAGTAGACCCTGGGGAGAGGGAGAGAATCAGAAAGTTTCTTTTATCATTTAACCAATCATCAGCTCTTTTAGACAGAAGCTCACTGGCTGGAGGTCTGGAGACCCAAAAAAATTTTCACCAGAAAGAGTCTTTAAAGTCCTTGCATTTTACTTTCATCAGTAAAGGGAGCCCTGCTCTCTCTTTCCCTAACAGCTTAGAGAGAAAAATAAGACAACATTGCTCTTCAGATGAGTACAAACAAACCCCTTTTCTCTATGTCTGGTTCCCTGACAGGCAAATATTCACTCAATTATGAACAGATGTAATCAGAAATTAAGAAGCATGTCAGAATGGCCTCAGGGCATCCAGGGCTTTATTCAGCCTGGTGGCCCTGACACATGTCCCTATTTTATCACAGATCCCACCCACCCACTCACCAAAGGCTTTGTCTTATTGGTATTTCAACTCCAATGATCAAGTTAGTTTAACAATGTGTCATATTTGAAGTGGATATATAAATTTAGAATAGATTTATAATAAAAAGACATCTTCCCTTAATAAAATTTATTTTATTCACCCAATCATATTTTAAGCACCAACTATATACCAAGCAGTCTTTATCGTGGCCGAAAAACCAGGACAGGTGAAGCTTGGAGCAACCAACCTTCTGGGAATGAAGCAGGAATTGTGCATTGCTTGGAGAATTTTTTCTTTAGACTTAAAACCTACTCTGTAAGCCAGGTCATTAACATAAGCTTTACGGGGAGCTTTCTTAAATTCCACAAGAAAGTCTCAGACATTGTCCCAATGCTTGTTTTGACTGATATTGTCGAAAAAGAGGTTCAGAAAACCTCTGTTTTATAAATATTTTGACTTCAGGCATTTGATCTATTGCTTTTTGCAGCAATACTTCAAGCACTTGGTGGATTCATGTTCCCCCAGTCCTCAATCTTGTCTATGTATCATAGAAAAGACCTCAGAGCAAGGCCCGAAGAAGTTCAATGGCCTCTTCGCAGCTGGACAGTGAGTTAGGATGCTCAGCATTGCTTCTAGCATATGCCAGTTTATACCAGCTCAGGCCAGAAAAACCCTTAGATGCCTATTTTGTGTCGTGGTCCTCGTTTTCCATATCAAGTGAGACTCAGAGTGGGTTATTGATTGTCCAAAGCCATGGAATCCTAGATTCTTAAGAGTTGGAAGGCACCTTTATCCTTTTGTTATCTACCGTAGTTTTACCTCCAACCCAAAGAAGCTAACTTTCCACATGCTCTTTGGCAGTTGACCAGCGAGCTTCTGCTTGAAAACTTCCAGCAGTGGGAATTACGTGCATGATATTTGTCCATCCCTTTTTTTTTGACAGAGAGAGAGATAGAGAGAGAGAGAGAAGGGGGAGGGCCCAGAAGAGTCTCCATAGTTGCACATCATCGGTTTTTCCACATAGTTTCATTCCACAGGTGGGTGGGGCTGCACAGGGCAGGAACTGGACCAGGGTCTCACCCTGGTGAGAACTGAACTGGGGGAGCTCCCAGTTCAGCATATGGGTCCACACAGGCCGGGGCCGGGATTCGATCCTCGGTCCCCGGGGCTGCAAAGTGAATGCTTAACGCACTGAGCCATCGGGGCTTCCCCGTCCATCCCATTTACAGACATGTCTAATTGTTGTCCAGCTCTTCTGTATAATCAGGATGCTTTGCTGCTGCAGCCACCGACAACTGCCTTCCAGAGCTCCTAGACTTTACCCAACTAGATCGTTTCAGCTTGTCCTGCCTTAGTTTCCTAGAAGGGTTAGGGCCACCCTGACTTTCTTTAGTGGGTGGGGCTTCATTCAGTAGGCTTATTTCACTTTTATTTATTAATAATAACTGTCATGTTTTGTTTTGTTTTTTAAGTCCCACCCATTTCCCCCCTTTTTCTGAGGTGCAGAAAACTCTCATTGGAACATGAGTGAGTTCACTGCACTCTTTAAAATCAGGGCAACACAAAAAAGCATGGGTGTGCTTTCCTTGACAAGACTGCTTAAATATAATCATAGATCTGTCACAAAATATGCAGGCTTATGAGGGGTTGTCAAAATCTTTCCTGAAGTGGGAGATGTTTGGGAAGAAAAAAAAAATTGTGTTGTTTGTTTTTTTAGTTAACTGAAAAAGGAACAAAGAGGACAAAATTGAGGATTCAGTGATTTCATGAAAGTTTTGCGTAGCTGCGCTGTTGCAAACTTTGCCTTGATTAATGATAATGCTGACAGTTCCTGAAAAAGAGGAAAATGAAGTTTGAAGCTGTAAGTGTAGTTGGTCTTGACGTTTCCATTCTGTGAGGCTTTTATTCTCAACCTAGTGAGGAAGCAGGTGAGAGGGAGGTAGTACAAGTGTTCATGTTCAGTCATCCAGATTCTAGCCTGTGGTCTGACAGGGAGTAGACCCAAGGGCGGTCACTTCATACCTGTTTGGGTTCCTCACACCCATGTCCTGCTCAAATGATTCTGGTTATTAGTCTCAGTCCACACCATGACTCAAGGGGGTTTATGGATGCTAAAACAGTCCTGTAAAAAGATTTTGGATTTGTATCTGGTCACGAAGGAGAAGAATCCAGATCCTTCTGGGTTCTGCAGGTGGGATCAATGGGCCTTTTCTCAGCCTCTTTGAGGTCCTGTGGCCATCTGCCTGCACCTCGAAATCCTGAGTGGGCTCCTTGTGACCTGAGCATCTGGCTGTGTCAGGCCAGCACAGACGTGGCCACACATTACACAGTGTTTGGAGGAGCAACTTTAAGGGCATCTGGTAACTAGAGCTGGGACTGAAGCTGTGGTTTCTGGGTGACTGTTAAACTTCTGGGTGGGGTCTTATTGCATCACTCCCTTCTCATCCTCTGAGGTGGACTCTCTCAAGCACTCCAGCGATCTCTAAGCCTCTGCAATTACTCAGCATCAGAAGAGTTCAGAACTCTTTGGTTTTAGTTGTGCTTTTCACCTTCTCACCAGTGGGCACTCTTACCCCGCCTTGCCCGGACTCAGAAATGCATCAGCAGAGTCCAAGGCCCTTTGCCCTGCCCTCTGGCACATTTCTCTCTTCCAGTTCTCCAGTGACCTTCTCCTTCCCCTTTGTCACACGCCCAGGCTAAGTGAGAGCATTGCACTCAGACACAGCTACTGCCTATAACGAAAGCATCATGAAAATCGGCTTACCCTTTCCTCCAAATGAAAAAGCAATCCCGCCCTTCAAAAGTCCCACTCATTGTAATGGGGATTCTGAACGGAGCCCTACAGAGATCAGTTGTGAAATGAAATGTGAGTATGCTTTGCCCTACTGTAAGGGCGATGGCGGCATGATTGAAGTTGGTTTTACAAACCAGGCTGACGATGCCCATCAATTAAATTACATTGTACCTGCACATGGAACAGAAAGGGGCATCAGACAGAATCAGTTTGGATGGCAAACAGAAATAAATGCCGGGCACAGACTCTGAAGACATCTGGCCTTCCTGGAGCCTGATGTTTGTTTCTTAAGGGAGGACAATTAGGGACTTTAATGAGAGCTGGGTGTGGCTTTGGTGTCTTCCTCTAACTTGATTGTGAGTCTGTTATGAAAGGCTTCTTATCCAGGCAGAACGGATGCCTTGATGGTGTTATTTGTTACTCTTGAAAATGTTTTTTTTTTTGTATTTTAGTAAAGAAAAGTCATCTTTCAGGGAAGGAGTCAAGGTTGAGCTGAGTACATGCTAAGTCAGGATTCAGCTGTTTGTAATGGAAGTGCAGCTCCCTTCCTTGCAATCTAGAGAAATAGAAAATTGCTTGGGAGAGGGAGGTCTTTGGGAGTTTTACTCAAATGGAAAAATAACAAATATTTGTAATGAATGTGTCACTTGCCATTTTTTTATGGACTTTGGTGCATTTTGAATTCTTGTATATAATTTTAACTACCTCCTAAACTATTTCTTATACTTTGATTTATGTGTATCCAACATATGTCAGGTTCTAAATCGACAACATTTTAATCAAGGGTTTTGTTGCCCACTGTGAAGCAGGATGGGTGACTCTTGCGTTGCACGAGCCTGGGTTTGAGTCCTAGCTTGGCAGCACTGTCTTTGGACACATCACTTAACACTTCCTGGGTCCTGTTTCCTCATTGGTAAATGGGATCCTGATAGTCCTCACTTCCTGGTGGTGGTGTGAAGATAACAGTGAGCACAGCCACTTAGACCAAGGCTGGGCACATACTTAAAGAGCATTCGTTGGTATTCAGGGATTTCTGAGAACAGAGACAGAGTCTCTGATTCATCAGGCAAACAGCTCCATCTGCAAAGGTGTCTGCTCTCTACCACCCTTCCTAGGAGGGAACTGGGCAGCAAGGACGCCTCCTGTGTGCCCAGGTTTAAGCCCTAAGTAAATAACAGATTTAGTCTCATCGGAAGCAATCGAATTTTGTTATGGGTACGAAAACATTTTATCAGCCTTCAGACAAAGTAAACAGTAGATAAAAGGATGTCATTTTTCCAATCTTTCTGACGTATAGGGTGCGAAAACAGCAGAGTGAGTTTCTTAGCAGCCTTAGATGCACCTGTGGTACAATAAATAAGACCACGATGGTGTTCTCTGTAAAGCCAGAGCCTTGGGCAGGCCTTTCTGGATGCCGAGGTTCTAAGCCCAGTTCTGCCACTAACAGCAGGACTGAAGTCGCAGGCTCTGTGGGCCGGATTCCCCTGAAAACATGAGGGCTCACTAGTTGGTCCCCACAGTCCTGTGAGCTCCTATATCCTCAAACCAGCTCTTACCTCCCACTTTGGGGGGTTAATTAAAGGCCTTTTATGACAGCAGCAGACCCTTCTCATAAAACCTGCCACAGAAAGAGGTCCAAGGCAAGCTGTGTGTCTCCTCCCAGACATTGACCTCCTGAGCAAAGACCCCACCTGGCTGTGGTCTGAGGCGATGCAAGGCAGGTCAGCCATCTCCTGGGGCATTCGTCTGGGGCTGTTCCTTTCAGGACTGCTGCCCAGTATTAGGTTGATAAGAGCTGTGGTTAAATGGTGTGGAGGGAGGTCCCTGTTCAGAGAAGAAACAACTTTAATAAAGTCTGCAGTGATTATCCAGATGCCAACAAACGTTACCCAGTGCTCCTTCAGAGTGATGGCCCAAGTTCTAGAACTTGCCATATATGTAGGGTGACCAGACGTCCCGCTTTTTAACAATTTGTCCCACGTCGTTTTGAAAACGTCCCGATTTTTGGAAAGAATGCACGTCAAGCTAGGGAATGGCGGGAGATAGACCAAATTTTTAATCAAGAACCCCCTCCCTCCCCCCCGGTCAATGGTGTCCCGCTTTACCAATGTTAAAATCCGGTCACCTTACATACATGATTCTGCACTGCATGTCCCTGTCTCCATTTTGCACATAGGCCAGCTGCCTCTCACTGGGAGCGCATGCTGCTGGGTTTACTCGCTGCTGTTCTGCTTGCTCTGCTTGAAAACAGTGTCCTCGTCTAACGAGAAATGCTTGGAGTCAAATGCAGGCCTCTGCTGCACTTAGATGGCGAAGCTCTCTTTGGCCAGGCGGTGGGCCACCCGTGTTGTTGTGCGCCTGCTTTCATTGCTCAGGATTTGTCAAGGTACAGATCTCTTTGTAAGGTGCTACATAAGCAGAGTAAAAGCTTGGTAGCAAACCACGAGCATTCACACAGAGAGTGCCCTTCCCCACACCCATGGGCTCCTCAAGCATGCTGCTGTCCTTCCATCATCACCAGCGACCATGGAGTCTAGTAAAGATGCCACGAGATGCCCGGGCTGTGTCACCAGGACAGGCCGGCCTGCCACACAGTGAGTGATACTCTTGCTGGTCTCTTAGTTGTTCTTATTTATTTATTTTTTTAAGATTTATTTTTATTGTTTTTTGACAGAGAGACAGAGAGACAGGGAGAAGGGGGAGGGCCCAGAGCAGTCTCCACAGTTGACAGCTTTAGTTTTCCATATAGTTTCACTCCACAGGCGGGCACAGGGCTGCACAGGGCAGGAACTGGGCCGGGAGCCTCCCGCATAGGTCCCGGCAAGAACTGAACTGGGGGCACACCCCAGCTCAGCATGTGGGTCTGCATGGGCCAGGCCCGGGATTCAATCCTCTGGCTCTGGGACTGCAAAGCAAGTGCTTAACCCACTGAGCCATCCCAGCTTCCCCTTGGTTCTTGTTTTTACTCTTTACATTAAAAAGTTGGAGTTTAGAGAAAGAAGGCCTTTTTTAATCCACCACTTTTTAAAAGTAAAGGTTGTGTTACTGAACCCAAATTTACTCTCCTGCTGCTTTGAAAGGCCAAAACTTAAACCATCAAGAGTTTGGAGTAAGAAAAGGTTTACTGATCGAGAAGGTGCCAAGCGAGAAGACGGGAGACCTAGCAGTGCCTCAAATCCATCTTGCTCGCTGGACTAAGTGAAAGGGTTTTAAGGGGTTAGGGGAACAGGTATGCAGAAGTACTGATGGGGCAAGGCTTCACTGAGGACCATGGAACTTGGCCATTTATGGTAGACAAGAGTCAAGACCGGATCTTCCTGGACAGTGGACCCTTTGCTTCTGAAAGGGCTCCTGTGTTCAAGTTTCAGTATTGTCCTGGTCCTCTGCTTCTGTGTTTGGGGGACGGGGGAGACTTTGCTGGGTGGGTAGGGGGCAGGGAGACTTTGGTTCTGGGTGCAGCTGTAGGTGAAAGTGCTCTTTTCTTCCCATGGTTCAACTGCAGGGTGTGTGGCTTTGGTCTATTGTCTCTGAAAAGCAACTCGGCATCATTCAACCGGATAGGACCATTGTGCGTTGGTTGTGTGGTTACAGCGCTAGTGAGATTTGATGTTGAATGTGAGGTTATAAGTGGCGCAGCTGTACATAGATAGTCTCTGACTTCAACTTATAGTTTTTTGACTTTCAATGCTACGAAAGTGAAAAGCATTCAGTAGAAACTGTATTTCAAATTTTGAATCTTGATCTTTTTCCTGGGCTCGTGACATGCAATAGGATACTCTCCTGCGATACTGGGTGAGGTCATGAGGGTCAGTAGCAACAGTCCCCAACCTTTTTGCCACCAGGGACCAGTTCCGTGGAAGACAATTTTTCCACAAACAAGAGGGTGGGGGATGGTTTCAGGATGATTCAAGTGCATTGCATTTATTGTGCACTTTATTTCTATTATTATTACACTGGAATATATAATGAAATAATTATACAACTCATATAAGACAACACCGTAATGCAGAATCAGTGACAGCCCTGAGCATGGGTTTTGATATGAGTCTGCAAGCAATTGATTTATTATGGTCAAACCTGTCTGCTACTGTTCATCTGTACTTGCAGCTGCTCCCAGCACTAGCATCACTGCCTCAGCTCCACCTCAGATCATCAGGCGTTAGATTCTCATAAGAAGCCCACAACCTAGATTTTGTGCATGCACAGTTCACAATAGGGTTCATGCTCCTATGAGAACCTAATGCTACCAATCTGACAGGAGGCAGAGCTCAGGCGGCAATGCGCGCAATGAGGATCAGCTGTCAATACAGATGAAACTCCAGCTTGCTGGCCTGTTCTCACCTTCTGCTGCATAGCCTGGTTCCTAACAGACCAAGGCCCACTACTGGTCCAAGGCCTGGGGTTTGGGGACCCCCGCTCTACAGTGTACTGACTGAGTTAGAGGACTTAGGCTAGGTGTAGACCAACATATGTGTTCTAAGCACATTTAAGGTAGGCTAGACGAAGCTATGATGACCAGTACGTTAGGTGTATTAAATGTGTTTTTGACTTTACAATATTTTCAATGATAATGGGTTTATGGGAATGTAACCCCATCGTAAGTCCAGGAGCATTTGTATGGGTGAGGGTGACTGCAGAATGATGGTAAGAAAGAAAATACTGATTTTGGGAAACTGTGATAAACCATCCAGGCATGCCTTCTGTCCAGGCCTGATGCTTGAATATGGAGCACGTGACTCAGCCTTCAGACTCACCTGTCAGCCTTCTCAAGGTGAGCAGCTTAAGAAAGAGGTAGACTACATACTAATACCTTTGCTTGCAGAAGGCAGGAGAGGCTCCAAGGCCTGCTTTTCTTTTTTCTCCCTTTCTCCATTCCTTATTTCATTCCTTCCTTCTTTCCTTTCCCTTCCTTCCTTTCTTCCTTCCTTTGTTCTTTCCTTCCTTCCCTCCTTCCTTCCCTTCCTTCCTTCCCTTCCTTCTTTCTTTTCTTTCTAGCAAAAACTTCTCACTTGTATTAGTTTTCTATGTTGCTGTAACAAATTACCCCTAACTTCATGGCTTCAAACAACACAAATTGTCTCACAGTTCTGGAGATCAGAAATCAAAACCGTGTCAGTGGGCCAAAATCCAGGTGTCGGCAGGACTGTGCTGCTTCTGCGGGCTCTAGGAAGGAATCTGTTTCCTTGCCTTTTCCAGCTTCGAAAGCCCACACACAATCCTTGGTAAAACACTCACAGGTTCCAGAATGAGAATGTGGGGGTCTTCGGGGGGGCAGGGGGGTGCATTATCCTGTCCACCACACAACCAGGATCATTAAGTCCTGCTGGACAGGGGGTGGAGGGGTGACAGGGATGGGACAGTGATTGCACATGGCAGTGATGTTCAAGTCACACTTCTTTAGCTGTCGGGATACGTCATGAGTCCAGAATGTCTGGAATGGATTTGGACCAAACTTATGTCATTCTGGCTTCTTCCTTGCAAAACCACACAGCCCACCCTGCACTTTACCAAAACATTCACTCCACTGACATTATAGACAAGTGCATATCAATAACCTAGCACATTTTACATGTTGTAAGGCACCCAGGAGACAACAGAAGATTTTCTGTTGAATTTGGCTCCTATTCTTCATAGGTAGGCAAGTTTTTCAGGTGAAAGTTTAGGGAGGGGGTTGTGTCTGTAGACGGAAGATATGAACAATCCCAGTGAGCTTTTGTAAGTGAAGGGAGTTCCATTGGGCAGGCAGCTGCGTTTACCTTCTGCCCTGCCCATATTTATCATGGTCTGTACCTATTCCTTGCCCAACAGTAAATATAATCAGATGTGTCCTTAAGCAGAGACCTTGCTGGGTTTCCCTCCATCAAATAATCACCACTGATCCCCCAAAATAAGAGCAACAGTGCTGTCCATTTGAATGTGGGGCAATCCACATTTTTAAAGAAAATAGTTTCCTTTGGGGGACCTAAGGTTGTCTTTAAAGGATTCCTTTCCACCCAGCTTTCCCCACCACAGAATCCTAATCTCCAAAGGACTATTCTAAAAGAAGGAGGTAGGCGGGTAAATGCTCATGAAACTTCCTCTCAGCCTTTCTCACTTTTCTGAGGGCTGTGGGTGAGGAGATTATATTCATCTGTGATAAAGCCTGAGGCTTGGAAGAGGCACAGGAATAGTCCTTTGACAAAGACCAATTTATGTCCCTGTTTTAATCTTTAATCTGGTTACCATATGTTGTCTCTGAAGGATTAGATTAGTTAATTAAAAGACCTTATGTTCAGAACAAGCTGGACTAGAGTTGGCAATGTGCCACAAAATGAGAAAAAAATGAATGTGTCAGCTTCAGAAATGTGTGAAAAAATGTTTAATACATGTTTTATTAATGCAAATCTTTAAAAAATTAATCTGGGCTTGGAAGAACTTAAAGATTTTACTCCAAATTTATGAACATTGAACTCACAAGAAATAAATTCTCAATAATCCTTTCACCAAACAAAGATCCACTGGTAATAAAAAAGATAGTACCTATGGGATGAGGACACCGCTAAATCAACTATATTTTTTAGGTAAAATTCAAACTACGGGTAGTAAGAAAGTACTGCCCTGTTAGAAAACAATATGTCTTTGTTGTTCTTTTTCAAAACAATGGTAAAAATTTGCATAGAGTTCATTTAAATAGCTCTTACTGTAGCAGTTTCCTAAGGCTACTGCAGCAAAGTACCACAAACCTGGTGGCTTACAGCAGAAATTCATTCTCTCACAATTCCAGAGGCTAATACGTACAAACTCAAGGTCCTGAAAGGGCCAGGTTCCCTCTGAGGTTCGGTGTCTTTCTCCCTCGCTCTGGTATCTTCTGAAAATCCTTGGTACTCTTTCTTTAGCCTCAAATGCATCACTGCAAAATTTGCCTTTCTTAACATAGTCTTTTCCTTGTGTATCTCTGGGTTTCTGTCTTCATGTGGACTTCTCTTTTGTGTGTCTATATCCAAATTTCCCTCTTTGTAGAAGAACGCCAGTCATTGCATTAGGACTACCCTAATATATGATGACCTCACCGTTACCAATTACATCTGCAAAGACCCCATTTCCAAATAAGGCCACATTCTGAGGTTCCAGGTAGACATGAATTTGGGTGGACACTATTCAACCTAGTATAGTTACCATTTCACTGGTTCAGCCTCTCCATCTGTAGACCGAGAATCATATTGCTTGCTCGTTCATGTTTGGTTTTAGTGTGACAGATACAGTATTAAGCATTCACCAATAAGATTCATTCTTTGAGTCTTACTCTTGAGATCGAGTAAGATTGGAAGCTACACTTCCTCTGGAATTATTTTTATGTAACCTGGAAATTATTAAGCAAGAAAACCCTTTTCATGTACCAACTAGCATTTCCTGGAACATACCTTGGGAAATATCAGCTTAATAATTTGGTCTTTGTCAAGTAAAAATAATAAAACTGGAAATGTAAGTACTATGGCCTGAATGTTTGTCCTGCCCACCTCCCAAATTTATGTGTTGAGACCCGAACCCCCCAATGTGATGGTGTTAGAAGGTGGGACCTCTGGGAGGTGCTCAGATCATAACCACGGAGCCCTCATGAATGGGATTAGTTAGTGCTTTTATAAAAAAGACCCCAGAGAGTTAGCTCCCCCACCCCCTCCCACCATGTGAGGACACAGTGAGAAACTGCCACTCCACAGCCCAGAAGAGGGTGTTTGCCGGAACCTGACCATTCTAGCACCCTGATCTTGGATTTTCAGCCTTCAGAACTGTGAGAAACAATTCATGTTGCTCATAAGCTATGGAATTCCTACAAGTGCTGCTTAACATTTTCATTAGTGATGGGATAAAAGCCTTCTTTCCTAGACACCATTAAAAGTTCCCAATGACTTTGGAGATGGCTACACTGGGCAATCATAGAGGGAAGATGTATCTCATGAACACAAGGCCAGGGAATGATGGCCCCTGCCTAGCGTGCAACACAAAAGGAAATGGAAGAAGTGATTGACTTCCAGAACTACTGTGCGGAGCTCTGCTGATCTGCTCCCCAGTGAAACTGGGAAAACCCATTAAAGAAAAACCATTTTAAGTCTCTGGAAATGGTCTCAAGGTCAGACTGTCAATAGAGAAACAAGTGTTTAAGAAAATCCATAAGAATTTGATAAAAATTTGAAACATTTGAAATAAGACTTTTCTCTCTTGCATCTCTCCAGGTCAGCAAGGTGAGAACTCACCTCCACATGCAGCAGCTCCCAGCTGCAGGGCTTTCTTCCTGGCAGGAGCAGGACTTTCGTTTCTGACCCCCAGCTACCTGTTGCTGAGGCTGAGTCCTGGGCAAGTGTGGTCAAGGGTGGGTACTCCCCCAGCGCTCGCTCATGGAAGGTGGGCACTACCTTGGGTAAAGGGCACCGAGGACACTGCCCCCCCCCCCCCCCCCTGCACCTGCCCAGGCTCTGTAGGCAGCGGTTTCATGCCAGGAGAGGCAAGCCAAGAGGACCCCGGGCTGCTGCCTCCCCACCTTGCACTGGGCACTCAGCAACTAGCGCAGGGATGTCGCTCAGGGAAGCTTCGCCATTGTTCGGTTCTCAGTTCCAGAGCCCTGGCTCAGGGAGTTTTGCCTGGGGGAGAGAGGGAGAGGCCAGCTGTAAAACTGTTAGCTCCTCATCGCTGCCCAAAGAACTGATTGCATTTACAACTGAGGGTGGAAAAGTTCAAGTATACAGGCACTCTCAAGAACGGTGCAGGTTATGGTTAAAGGCAACTGAGAGGTGATTCACAGGTTTAATGGACAGCCCCGACTTACAAACTACAATGTAGCCTGGCTAGTTTGCAGGAGAGAACTGAGCCATCAGATAGCTGGGAGGAGCCCTCCTGAGGTCAGAACAAATATCAAACACTGACCTCAGAAATTTCTTCAAAGGAGCCACAACTTCGGTTCATTTGTAGGGCAATTTATGCCTCAGGGCACTGTTGACAATAATAGAGCAATCAGCTGGAAATTAGTATGAGTTTAACAGTTGGGTGTGGTCAATGAAAGAGAAGAAGAAACCCCCAGGATAGTACAGTCATCCCAGGGTAACTGTAGGCACCACCCTGTGCCTCCCTGAGGAGCAACACTGAGGCTTCACAGTGTGTGTCCTCAATGAAGTAATACAGCCGGCCACTAAAATTAAACAAGCAGGGAATACCAAGTGGTGTGCCAGTATCCAGAATTGCTACAGTATGTTATCTAAAACAGTCAATCCCCAACAAAAAATTATGAAGCATGCAATGAAACAGGAAAGTATGACCCATACACCAGAAAAACAGAACTAAACAAACTTCAAAATAGGCACTATAAATATGTGCACAAAACTAAAGAAAAGTGTGATTAAAGAACTAAAGGAAGTTATGACGACAGTGTTGCATTAAAAAGAGGATATCAATGAAGAGATAAAATTTATGAAAAAAGCAAGTGGAAGTTCCGGAGTTTAAAAATAACAGTTATTGAAATAAAAAATTCAGTAGGTCAAGAGAATAAGATAAACCACAGACAGGGGGCAAATATTTACAGAAGCCACATCTGATAAAGGGCTATTATCTAAAACTCAACTCTAAGAAACAGAGCACCCCAATTTTAGAAAGGGAAGAAGACATATAAATGGCAAATAAGCATATGAAAACACACTTAGCATCTTATCTCACCAGGGAAATGCAAATTAAAACAGTGAGACAGCACTGCACTACACACCTTTTAGAATGGCCACAGTCGTGAACACTGGTGAGGATGTGAAGCAATGGGAATTCTCATTCATTGCTGGTGGGAATGCAAAATGGTACAGCCCCTTTGGAAGACAGTTTGGCAATTCCTTACTAAACAAAGCATGCTCTACCATACGATCCAGCAGTTTGCACTCTTGGTATTTACTTAAACAAGCTAAAACATTATGTCCACACAAAAACCTAGATGGTTATAGCAGGTTTATTCGTTATTGCCCAAAAATGGAAGCAACCAAGATGTTCTTCAGTAGGTGAATGGGTAATAAAAACCCTGTAATACATAGATAATGGATTATTATTTGGTGCTAAGACACATGAAGTACCAAGCCATGAACAGACACGGAGAAATCTTAAATGCATACTAGTGAGTGAAATAAACCAATCTGAAAAGGCTATGTATTATAGATTCCAACCATATCACATTCTAGAAAAGGAAAAACCATGGAGACAGTGAAAAGATCAGCAGTTGCCTAAGGTTAGGCAGGTGCAAGAAGGAACAGGTACAGTACAGAGGATTTTTAAGATAGTGATACTATTCTGTATGATACTGTAACAGTGGATACATATCGTTATACATTGATCAACTATAGACTGTGCAACACCAAGAGGTTTTAGATTTTCTTGAATAAATGTTTCTTCATTTGCTGTATGCCCTTGGGACAATTTAAAGAGATTTTAGGTGGCTATTTATAAATAACTTTTGCCAATTAAAGTTTTTCACTAGAAAAAGGGGTCCTCAGAGTTCCTGGTGTGATGTCTGGAATTATGCTTAATCTCCAACAGTTTATATAATGTGTTGCTCAATTCTTGGCTTTATAACTGTATGTGACCATGAGGGCTGACAGAAAACAAGACTGAGAAAGGAAACTTAGGAGGCAGATACGAAAGGGAATCCAATAAACTCCAGAATTTATTTATAAAAAACTGTGTATTTTTCAATTTTTAAACTTTAGTCACTTTTAAAGTACTCTCTGTTGGATGCACTTCA
This sequence comes from Craseonycteris thonglongyai, assembly GCA_004027555.1. Lineage (NCBI taxonomy): Eukaryota > Metazoa > Chordata > Mammalia > Chiroptera > Craseonycteridae > Craseonycteris > Craseonycteris thonglongyai. The sequence continues at coordinate 37,969 of PVKE010006635.1, read as the reverse complement.
CCTATTGAGATGCTTTTTCTACTGCTCAAAAGTTTTCAAACCCATTGATTTTGATGCCTTTTAGTGCTTCTGCTATTTTTTTGTTTTACCTCTTCCACATCTGCAAAACGTTCCCTTTGATGGGGTAAGCCAGGATGGCTCAGTGGGTTTAGTGTTCACTTTGCAGCCCCGGAGACAGGATCAAATCTCCCGGCCCCGGCCCGTGCGGACCCATATGCTGAACTGGGGAGTGACCCCAGTTCGGTTCTCACTGGGGTGAGACCCCAGCCCAGTTCCTGTCCTCACCGGGGTGAGACCCCGGCCCAGTTCCTGCCCTGTGCAGCCCTGCGCTCACCTGTGGAATGAAACTATGTGGGAAAACCAATGATGTGCAGCAATGGAGACTGTTCTGGGCCCTTCCCCTTCTCTCTGTCTCTGTCTCTCTGTCAAAAACAATAGAAATAAATCTTTAAAAACAAACAAAATAAACCTTTCCCTTCGAGGATTTTTTTCATCTGGGGTAACAAAAGAAGTTGCTTGGGGTGAGATCAGGTGAATAGGGAGGGTACAGCACAGGGGTCATGCATGTTTTGGGTCAAAAACTGCTGAACTCTGCATGGTGCAGGCAGGTGCATTGTCATGCTATATATTGTCTGTATAAATCACCCATCATGAAATGGGTAACACATTGAGTCTCCAAAAATTCACTTAGGCCAAATGTGGCCTCTCACAACGCCAGCTGGTACGTTGATGCAGATGGGTTCCCAGAACCCTCACCTAGCAGGGGAAGCCTGTCCTACAAGGGGCCCGCCCTCCAGAAGGTAATTCAGGGTTGTTTGTTTGTTTGTTTGTTTGTTTGGGGGGGGTCTCCTCTCATATATAAATAATTAAATTGAATTAAAGAAAGTGTGAAAATATGAAATGTTTAACTTTGATTAGAGAAGTTAAGGTTATAGAGGGCTAATATATGTGTTTATTGAGCAATAGATGAAAAGCTTACATGCAGAGCAACATACATAAATTAGATTCAAGAAATCATCTCTTTGCAAGGCTGTTACGTAAGAGGCCATATTGCTTATAAAGGCTGCAGAGTAGCATTTGGAAATGGGCTAGATCCTTCCCATGGTTGGTCTTGTAAGTGACTAAAATATATCTTCTCCATCACCTCATTCATGACAGCACAATTTGGCACAGGTACTTTAAAAAGTATTCAGATAACTTCAGTGTGGTACCTTCCACCTGCAACACTGAACCATAGGAAAACACCCAAGAATATTGTAAAGTTTATAATAGGAAGGTGCAAGTAAACCAAGTAAGCCATGCGGATTTATTTTGTGCTTCCTCCAGAAAGTTAAATAAAAGCTACCATGTCTTCTACTGGACTTTCTGCAGGCTGACTGAGGTGTGCTGTTGCCCGTAGACTGGGGCAGAGCGTAAACAGCCTCATCAGATGCCTTGCAATGCTTGGACTCTTAGGGCACGTGTTTCCTGACCGTGGGCAAGCTATTGTGTTTTTCTACCCCGGATGGGAGATAAACTATACTTCAAATATTTTTCCTCCTTATCTAGCTTACTCTAATAAGGGACATGGATGTGCTGTGAATTCAAATGAAGTGCCAAAGATAGAACAATTTAAATGGAAAGAAATAGCTGTAAGAGATTATGTCATAAGCTCTTTTCAAATGAAAATCTTAAAAATATTAGGAAAAATGAATGCTCCCCTGTGTTGGCAGGATTACAGAACTTGGTCTTTCTTAGGGATCCTCCCACTCTTCTCACTGTAGTCCAGTGATTTCTTCTATAAGAGGAAATGACAACGGAAACAGTGATACTATCTGTCAGCTTCTCTTAGCAACCAAATTAAAATATGCTGGACATATATTTAAATTGTACTTTGTAAAGTATGATCAAAGTTACTACTTATTTGAATTGTGCTCTAAGATTGACTAGAATTTAAATTTGGGTCAAAATGGAAAACTAGAAACTACAACTGGTCCAATAGACACATAATATGCATACTAAATTATATATGTATGCCGCAATTTTGTATCTATATTTACTGATCAATTGAATGAGATGATAAACTGATTTGAAGCAACTGCTTATTTTGAGAGTTTTATACTGCTTTTGGAAAATAATTAGCCAGCAGTGACACAGCACTGGATTGCGGGGTGGCTCATATTGAAAGGCAAATTTCAGATTGTAGGAGTTTGGAATACATTTGCCTGTCATTTCAGTAATCCAAGTTCCTTGATTATATCTGCTCATTAACATCCAACAAGCTAAGAATTGAGCACAAAATATCAACGTCTAGATGTACTCCATGTGTCATGAAAAAAGTCACATAATAAAGATCAGTATATTTTTTGGAAAGCTTTAAGATTAAGGTCATAAATCTATAAAATAGCACAATTACTACATGTTGGATAGCCCATATTTTATAAACCTTCATTTTGATCGAGTTTTAAACTATCCTAAATAAGGTTTTATATACGTAAAGGATATTTTAAATTTGTGGCATATTCATAACCAAGGGAGGGGTATGAATATCTACCCCCCCATTCCCCCTACCCCCCAAGATCCTTTTCTTAGTTTACCTAGTTAGGAGTTCAAAATGCAGTTGAATTAGAGATTGGAGTTATACAAAATTATTTATAGTGCATTTGTTCAGCTAAATGTGTTAATTTTCTGAGTCATTAAAAATTTATGTATCATTAAATGTACAAATATTTGAGTTGTAGTGTGCTTTATTCTAAAAAATATGAAGTTCTAAGGCATAAATAACACATTATTATTTTGAACTAAACAAGCAGATTTTCCCAGATTTATATTTCAAATCACAGAATCTTAGAATGGCTTAGAACTTGAGGTCCTCTTGTTCCATTTCCCACCCACTGGGATAGATACTTGGATCAACTATCATACAACCTCTCTTTGAAGACACTCCCAGGCAGAGAACTCAGGGCTGTCCACTGCACAGCTGACTTGGTGTCTGGGGCACTTACCAGTTGTTAGTCACTGGGCTAAGTGCTTTCCTAATATTATGGCAGAAACAATTGCACAGTATTAATATGCAGTTTTATAGATGAGGAAACTGAGTGTTGATGGAGGTGAACTAACATGCCCAAGGCCATTGTTATTAAGTGATAGTGTTAGGTTAGTTGGCATGAAATTGGTATTTTGGACACAACACTATGTACTGTGACAAATTTACTCTTATTTTACGATTGCTCTTGACATATTCCAAGATAACCATCCATAGACTCCCCCACCACCAAACATTTATTTTTTCAACATCGGTTCTCATTACCCTTCTGCTTGCCTTTTCTAGGATGCACAAAAAGCTAGCAATGTGGTTGTGGAAACAGAAATATCTTTCCCCACTTTAGTTTGCTCTATAAAACAATCCCAGTATTAGTTCATAAAAATTCCCACAATACAAAATTCTGTGGGGTAGATAAATCCTAGTCCCTCCTTCCCCCTGTATTCAACTCTATATGCTTATTCGTTATCGTGTCCTTCCACTTATCCATGATGTATGTAAACAGTCCCTGCTTTCAACAGTGCTGAAGGGCACAATTTCAGTTACTACAATTTAAATAACACCAGTCCCCCAACACAATGTCACATTGCTATCACAGTATATTAAATGAGCCATTACCTAAGTGCAAACTTTACTGTTAACTCTTCAGTCCACAAATTTTATGTAGTAACAGATATCAGTGACAAATAATGTCATTTCTTTTGAAGTCATTTGGTGACTGGTCTCTGTGCATGTTATTTAGTGCAGGCAGGAGTTGTGTAGTTGGATCACTTTCTTGTTTCCTTGTGGTGGAACCATGTGACATTTCACAAACATGGATCATCAAAAGAGGGAACTGGCCTACAGGACCACACACCTGGGTTGAGTGGAAGTAGAGTTAGAGAAAATAGGCCACCAATAGGCTGCCGATATGCAACCAGAGAAACTTGGTGAGGGTGAACTTACCGACATACATTAGGAAAGTAGCTGCGATGAAAAGGATGAGGTCCCAGAGAAAGTGACTCTGGCAAAAAAAACTTGACATTAAATGAACTCTTGGAAATATAGGACAACATTGAAAGGACAAAGATTAAAATGTTAGATGACCCAAACTTAGGAGTATGACAATTTGCCAGGGTAGAGAAAAGATACTTGCTCCGTTTTATGAGAAGCCAACACTGTTCAAATAGTCGTTTTCTCACAAAGAAGCAAACCTTAATTCTCAGTATTTGTAAGGTTTTAATTTACAGTGTACTAAATAAATATTAGCTTTATTTTTTCCATTTCCCATACATTTAGAATTGTCACTGGGTTTTTATTTTTTTT